>JBAFTB010000026.1:4841281-4853597 GCA_037177355.1 Melanotaenia trifasciata | reverse complement strand
TTTGCTATAATCTGGTATGTTTACATTCATGCTATATAAGCCTGTCTGTTCATTGGCATGCACTGTCCCGCTCAAATGAATAAATAAATAAAATAAAAAACGTTTGTGCAGAATGGTGGTGGGGCCGTGAGCAATGTGGAGGAAAGAGGGTTAAAACCAGCCAGGAGGTTTAGATCCAGGATCAGATTTTCAGGTGAGGTTAGAAATGAAGCTTTAAAGAAGAAAAAAGGATTCTTCTCCACTTGCTGCCTTTTTCACCACATCCGGTTCCTAACAGCAGATAAATGTTCTGTACCTGCTTCTACAGACACACCTCTCTCCTCATCATCACGCCCCCTGTAGAAACTCCCTGGAACTGATCAATCTGATGGTGGAAACTGGACATTATCAATAAGTCTGAATTCATCTTGAGAGACCAGCACATGGAGGAGGAAGCAGCACTGATGGAACGCTGCGTTGTGGTGGTACATGGTTTAATACAGCTGCAGGCCATAACTAGCGAGGATAACATGATAATGATGGCTGTGCTGTGGCGAGGAATGAGACAGAAATGTTCTTTATACAAATGATGCCTCATCGATAACAGCACTGGGACATGAATGATAAATGGTCTGTACTTATGTAGCGCTTTTACCCAAAGTGCTTTACATCATACATCACATTCACACACACACACACATTCATACACTGATGGTGGAAGCTGCCATGCAAGGTGCTCAACCACGACCCATCAGGAGCAATTAGGTGTTCGATGTCTTGCTCAGGGATCAAACCGGCAACCCTTGGGCTACAGGACGACCACTCTACCCACTGAGCCATGCCGCCCCATGATACGTTTTAAATTGTTTATATATGGACTTTAACTTATTGTAGACATTGAGTTTTTACTGAAGGTCCATCCAGAACAATCCATCATATAAAAATACATCCGTGGGTCTGTGGCCACACAGACAAAAAACACACATACACATACAATATCCAAATATGTACAAGTTGTGTGTAAACTGGAGCAACAAATTCAATATGTGCAGAAGACATTAGTCCCTGTGTGACAGCACAGCAGTCCTCCGGGTTAGCAACGCTTCCTCCAACCAGTGTGTTTAATGAAGGAGTCAGGGTAGGCTGGGGGCTCGTCCTGAAGGTGCGTTCTTGCAACACGTGGTGTGTAGAAAACCAAAGTCTTTGTGTTTTATTTGGTTGATTGTGAGTCTGCAGGGACGCCTACAGGGAAAACAACAAATAGACACAACTGTTTAATGGACGTACGTCAGTTTCAAAGAAGGAAACTCGTCTGATCCAAACATGGCAGATTCAACTTCTACAGGTCAGTTTCACTAAAATCGAACCTTAGGACCCTGAATAAACAAAGGTTTTTCTTAGTCCAGATCCAGTCATGGAGGCAACAGGTTCAGGAGAGACACCCAGATCTCGCTCTTCAGCTCTATTCAGGGGAACCAGAGGTGTTCCTGGTCCAGAGGGGACATATAATCCCTCCAGTGAGTCCTGGGTCTCCTCCCAGTAGAATGTGCCTGGAAAACCTCCAAAAAAGGAGGCATCCTAATCACATGCTGAACCACCTGATCTTTCACTATGTACGAGCTCCACACCACCCTCCCTCTAGATGGCCAGGTTCCCCACATCCACTAACTACGGACCTCCAGGACCACCATCCTGCAGGGACCAGATGCTTCCTGCTGCAGCACATCAGACCCAAAGAGAACAGATCCCACAGCTCGTCTAGCAGGGGAGGAGCTAGACTTCATACAGTCCAGTTAGGGGGTCCAGGCTTCATGAGGGGTTTATTTAGTAATGAGGGACCTGATTGTGTTCCTCGCTCTCTCTCTGCTGTGAGAACTTTGGTCACATCAGAGACACAAGTAGTAAAATATCTTTACATGAATAAAGGTTCCAGAAAGGTCTGCAGAAGCTAAGTTGGTGGTTTTGGGTTCAGTATGTGGATCCTGATGTGGTAGTAGGTTGTACCAGCACAGGAAGTAAATCTCCTCTAGAGACGAGCAGCCATGTCAATATTTTATGGGATGAATAATTAAAAACTAATATTTACTTCAAACTAGTGCAGTGATACTGGCGATCCATGCAGGTCTGGAAAGATGCTTCTGTCCTCCTACAGTGACCTGTCAGTCACCTGAGGTGGTACCTGGGGTGTCCAATCACAGTGGCCAGTTCCACCCTGCCCCCCTCTAGCTTCTCCCCTGTTCAAGTCATTTTAATCAGGTGTGTTGCTGCATGTAAACGTCTAAAACCTGGTCCTGCACGTCCCTGTGTTAGACCATCGGTGAGGGTTGGAACATAGACCTGTTTGGGACTGAATGAAATTGTCCCAGCTGAAGAAGATCTTGGTCTGAGGAAGCCAACAGAATCACATCTTCTGTCCCCCCTCCAGCTTTAGATCCTGTCCATGAGCACCACCAACAGGCCTCACTGTGGACGAGTCATACGGCCAGAACGTTGGGACATCCTCATGTCGTGGTTCTTTGTCTGATTCTAGATTCCCCACCAAATTCCTTCCAGCCTGACATTAACCTGCCTTAAAGGAAAACCTGCCGGTGGGTTAGTGACTAACCGTCTACTGGTTCTGTCTCTGGACCTTAGAGCCTCGTACAGTCCCGGAGTCTTCACTGTGTCGTTTGCCACCGGTCTGGGCGCTGGCATGGACTTCAAACCCTGGAGGACAAAAACTGATTACAAAGAGCTCAGTTTTCTTCCATTTAGAGGCAAATGTCTGGCCAAAGACCACGTTCACCCCGATGAGGGGAGCTGCAGGGATGAGTAGGAAGTGTAGATCACCTGTGTGAATCTGCTGGCTGTCGGTGGGGAAACCCACCAAACTGCTGACAGCTGCGTAGCCTGAAACAGACAAGAGTCAACATGAGGCTAGCAGAGAGAAAGTCTAGTTTCAGCAGGTGTGAGGTGGCGTAGCAGCTGATCCCCACCCTGCTGGGGAGCCCCGGTTCCAGTTTGTGGATCACCCTGAAGATACGTCATGACACCACTTTGCCAGCCTCCCAGGGAGTGAACCGGCATCTGATAGGCTGAAAAACAAAACCAAAGAAACAAATCTCCTCTCAATTCCACCTTTTAATTCATCACCTTCATCCACCAGCTCCTGCAGGTGTTTATGTGTTATTTATTTATTTATTTTTTTATGGAAGTCTCATCGGGATTACAAGATCTCTTTTCCAGAAAACCGCAGTCTAAGTCCTGTTACAGACAGTAGTCACTAAAACAACCAATCATAAAACCTACAGCATCGAACATATAAAATATAAATCTAAGAGGAAACGAGAACACATAGTCAGCTGGACAGCAGGTGCAGACGCCTACCGAGTCGGCTTAATTAGAACATAAATAGAAATATGGAGAAAAGTGGACCCAGAGATACTCAGTGTTCAGACCAGGTAATTCTATGGAAAGGACATTAACAAGACATTTGCTTTTTACAAGATATGGAGCAAAGAGTAAAAGCAGCATCCAGACCGCTGTCGGGGTCCGACCTGTTACCAGAAGTAACTGGGTAAGTGCCAGTAACTGCAGACAGCGAGTAATCCAGAGAACAGGTCTTCTGCTACTCACCAGATGAAGCTGCAACCTCAACAGGGAACCCTGACCCATCTGAGGACGTCTCATTATTCCCATTACCGCTGGAGTTGCCTGGGACGGTAGCCAAAAGACCTGCAGAGCAAACCCAGATAACAGATCACCAGCCTATATGAGCAGCCATCTACTGAGTCCAGTCTGAGACGTAACAGGGAAGATGCTTAGAGGCAGGTCCTCACCCAGGCCCCTGTAGCAGGACAGCTGCTGGTAGATCTGCTTCATCCGCTCGATGTTGAGGCGGCTGGCCTCTGCATGGTGCACCATGGGTTTTGGAAAATGCACTCCGATAATGCATTTCGCTGCCTTCTGCACGGCTTCTGGAGCGTTCCAGGGGTCGTAGATGTATTTGGCTGGAAACCCCCTCAGAATGGGCAGATAGCGCCTGAGCAAGGACAGGAGGAGGGTTAGAGAAAAGAAGTGTCAATTCCACTGACAGCTGGGAGGGGGAATAGTACCGGATGTAATCTCCGTTGGGGTCGGTGCGCCGGCCAAAGCCCACAGGGCAGTAGCAGTGGAAGAACTGCTGGAAGAAAGAGCTGCAGGAGAGCCACATCCAGCTGCCAGCATTCACGCTCCAGTCCGCATCCAGCAGCAGCTCCTCAAACACCTGAAACAAGTCCAACAGGTCATCCTGCTGAGCCAGTCTGCATGCTGCCATCAGATCCTTGTCGTCTGCTCCTTACCTTCATGCCCTCCTCCCAGCTGATCCACAGGTCTCCTCTGGTCAGGAAACACGCCACGGCGTGTCTGGCCAGGTGGTGGATCCAGCCCTCTTGCCTCAGTTGGGTCATGATGGCATCAATCCAGGGAAAACCGGTCCGGCCCTCCGCCCACTTGGCCAGCGCCTCGGGGTTGCGGTCCCATGGGATCTGGACGCAGATGGGGTTGCTCTCCATTTTATCAAAGCAGGGGTTGTTGGTGGCAGCTGTGTAGAAAAACTCCCTCCACAGCAGCTGACCGTAGAGCGAGAGAGGAGGGGAGCTGTTCTTCTTCACCTGGGAACGGTAAAGCAGTCTGGACTCAGAGTCAAGACACATTTAAACACCTCAAAGCAAACAATGAGCTAAAATCAGCAACTTCTTATAAAGCTTATATCCAGCTAATAAGTCTTTCTGTCTATTTAATTCCTTTGTCACAAAATCCAGAAGCTGGTTTAGTTCTAGGTGCATGTTCTCCTGACGAGGACTATTTTTCTGTCTCCCGTCTGAAATCACATCCCCTAAATAAATGAAGTACATCTCCACAACTAGCACTGTATGTAAACTCTAGGTCTTTACAGGAAGGTGGGACACGTGAGGTTACCACAGACATTCCTAGAACACAGTAGAAATGGTATCTACTTTTTGAGTTAAAGAACAAGTATTTCTCAGGTCTGGATATTAGTACCAATCTGGCAGATTATTTCACTGGATTATAATCTGAATCTTCTCCAGCTGTTTCCCTTTGCAGTGACTATAATCTAGTCGTGGCTGACATGTATAATTAAGCAACAGTGTTTTGTATTGTTGGTCCAGTCCCAGCATGAGCTGGTATCTCTGAATGTCAGCGTGAACACTCGCCTTCCTGTACAGGTCGGTGAGTTTGAAGTAGAAGAGGCGGCAGGAGAGGCAGCCGAAGCGCAGGTATGGGCTGAGGCCCGTCGGGCTGGCCAGCAGCGAGTTGGCGTTCATTCTGGGACGCTCGAAGTTGGCCACCCACGCCTGGTGGAAACAGGTCAAATGAAGAGAAAGATAAGGGGCCAAAGACTGGGTTCCATCGCCTCGTCGTGGTTCTCAGACTGGACCTACCTTCCTCTCCAGATGCCTCTCCAGTCGTGTCAGAGCCTCGTTCTCTCCTCCAGGCCAAACCGCTGAGGACAGGCCTTCAGTGTCAAAACCTGCAGGAATCAAAGTATTGTCACATAAGTCCACATTCTGACCGCTTTCGTCCACCTGGCGCTGAGATTCCTTCTGAACTCACCCAGTTCTTCCAGGGAGGGGACCCCAAACTTGTCATCGTGGTCTTCAGCCAGTGGCGTGGAGCACTTCCCCATGATGTCAGCTGTAATGGCCTCTGCAGGCATCTCCACAGCATCCATATGACTGATGAGAGACTGGAACCGCTTGTAGGTGAGGGGGGACTGGCCCCCGTTTAACTCTATGATCCTGCAGAGGACGACGGTGGGGGGTCATGGACCAAATGGATGGACAGAAACTACATGGAAGATAAGTGGTGAAGTGAACTCACCTGTCCAGGTCATAGAGTGTGTGTGAGATACGAACGGTCACCTCCACTCCAGCTTCAGAGGCCAGCTTCCTGATGGCAGCATCCCGCTCCTTCCCGAACGGCTCGGAGTCGTACTCGTACGACAGACGAGTTATCTTCCACTCCTGCCACAGAAACACCCGTTACTCAACCGTTCCCATGGCTGCTTCTGCAGCTTCATCACACCAACGCATCACCTTGAAAAGCCGGGGAAAGACATCGGTGGGTTGGCCTCGGATCACAAACAGCCGAGAGTTGAGTTTACGGAGGCTGGAGTCCAAATCCTCCAGACTCTGCAAGAGGAACCTGCAGAACCACAAGAAGGAGAGACGATACGTCACATCATTAAACATCTGGAGAAGAAGAACTCCCTTTTCCTCTTTAGTCTGCAGGACACGCCGTCCATGCTTTCCAGAAACTAGTTGATATTTTCATCCAGGTTTCCACTTTGCCTCAGACCTTTTTAAATGAGCTTTGGTCCAGAGAAGACGGAACTGGTTCTAGATCCTGTTTTACATCTGGCTTCTTCTTTGCATGATGGAGTTTAAACCTGCATTTGTGGGTTTCAGGGTGAACTGTGTTTACAGACAGTGATTTCTGGAAGTCTTCCTGAGTCACTGCAGTGGTTTCCAGTGGAGAATCATGTCTGTTTTTAATGCAGAAGATCACCAGCATCCAGCCTTGTCCCATGCACACAGAGATTCCTCCTGATTCTCTTAATCTTCTGGTTAGGGCTGGGCGATTAAGTGAATTTTAATCTCATTTACGAAATGGGTTTTCAATGATCATAAAAGTAAAATGATCCAATGTTTTGCTCCTTCTTAGTTTACTCTTGTGCTGTTTTCATCTGCAAATCGAGCACCACTGGCATTGCAGCCCTCTGCTGCAGATTCCTCCCACAACCCCTTTGGTTTTATTCAACGTGAGTTGCAAACACTTCTCAAGCTCTGGGCTGGACACACTCCATCATTTTCAATATCACCTGCGTGATGAGGCGAAAATCGCTGCCCTCCTCCAGCGAAAGGGTGATATTCGTGCATGTGAAACATTGCGCTCATTCACGTAGACGTGCACACGGGGGCTGGCAACACATGAAAATAGAAAAATGTTCAACTTTTGTGAGTCGCAACTAAATAATCCACCAGCTCCAAGAAACACGAGACAAACATTAAAAACAAACAACTTTTTTTCCTCAGTTAACACGTGAACCCGGGATTTAAGAAACTCATCGACACTTTGGACAAACGGGAACACTGCCATCTCGTCTCCATGTTGGTGGAGTCTCTCCCTGTCCTGTATGATGAGGGAGGTGAGGGTGGTGTGAAGGACGTAGCTACAGTCCGATGTTTCGCCACCGCTACAGACCTGGGGTCAAGCTGCACCGTAGAGCCATATATAAGCCTCATGCTACAGTTCATTGACGCGGATTTCAAGGTGAAAACAAAATGTCTCCAGACTCACTTTTTCCAGATCACACCAGGCAGAACATAGCTGCTGGTCTGAGACTAACAATAGCTACGGGGACCTGGAGGAAAGATACTAGTCTGGATTACCACAGACCCCCCAGCCTCCATCTCTCTGTCTCTTATTGTGTAATGAATCCCTTCTCCAATACACCTGAATCAAATGGCTCTTCCTCGGGTGTGGAACAAGTAGGTCTACGTGCTAGTTGTATAGCCTCCATCATTCCTGTCCTTTTGAGCTACTTTAGCTCTCTTGCTAGTCAAGAGACCCCCACATCGGTCTGAGCTGTTATCCCGGCAAAGCTGCATCCACCCAATCACCTTTCCACATGGCGTCAGCTCTGCTGTAAAGCGGTAAATGTTGGTTAGCTGGTTATGGAAGCTATTTACACGCCAGGAGGTCGTCAGTGGGAATAACTCCATGAAGGAGCGGGAGGTTTTTCCCCGTACAGTCCAGCTTTGTCTGAGCTGCGCAGATCTTAACTGGGAGCTCCGAGTCTGAGTCACACCAGATGGGAATGTCCCAGCTGAGGTGAAAGGATCAACAGTTCATATTATAAACACCTGTTTAAATTTAATGAAAGGATCCATCATATGATCCACATCAGTCCAATTTACCATAACTGCGCTCACATGAACCAGTTCATATAAAAAACCAGGACCAGGAAGAAAACCTGCATCAGAACCGTCTTCCTGGACCGGCTGGGGGTGAAGGGAACAGGAATTAAGCTGCAGAGCAACGGTGTTACTGGAGATGTTGGGCAGTGGAAGTTCAGAAAGTGAAGCTGTAGCAGACCCACATGATGACACAGAAAACACTCGAGGTTGGGAACCAGTTCTGGTCAATGATGACGTCCATCACCTGAGGTAACGGGTCAAAAGAAAAACACGTAGAAAACAGACTTGGAAACGAGGTAAAGGTTTTCAGAATCTTCTGATGATTTTCTCCACAGTAGACGGTGTTTAGAGCCAGTCTTACTCAGACTGGTGGAAATGCAGTAAAATGTCTCTGTTCCATCATCTGATGTGTTGTTTATCTTCTGCTGGGAATAAAACATGGCTGGTGAGATTTATAAATCGTTATTCCGGGTGTTAGTGACATTTAAACACTGATCTTTAGTCTCAGTTGTTTTTCTTATTTTTTCTGAGAACAGACTTTGTTGGTAAAATATCTGAAAATGTGTGAATAACCAGATGTATTCAGCTCAGGTCATATTAGCTAAGTAACCTGGTTTAAATCTGGTACCCGGTACATGTTCTACATGCTGAGAAAACACAACACACACACGGTACATGTTGCACATACATGTAGATGTGTGTGTATGTATATGTGTATGTGTGTGTCATGACTGAGTGCTGAATATTAATCTGTGTTTTATTGTGTGTAATGTGAATAATAGCATCATTAAAGCATCTTGAGACTGACCCTATAAATGATCCCTTCTACTGTACTATCTATCTATCTATCTATCTATCTATCTATCTATCTATCTATCTATCTATCTATCTATCTATCTATCCGAAAGTATAAAGGTATTATTGTTATAATAAATTTAATAAAAAGTGGTTTCTTGCAGGAACTAAACGCCTTTTTTCACACAACAGCTGGAAACTTTATTTAAAAAGCATCTTATATTCTTTCCTGACATTCTGCTGTCACGTGTCATTCTGTGGCCCTACACCTGCGTTGGCGCGCGTGTTTTCCTCACCTCCACCTGTTGATCCCGACGTTGGACGATCCTGCGAACCAGGGGTCGAGGATGTAGACGCAGCGGACAGTCTCCGCCCCGAGCACCGACTCCCGGAGAGAGGGGTTGTCGTGGAGCCGCAAGCCCTTCCTGAACCAGTGGATCGTGTTAATGACCATTACTTAACCAGGCGGGACCGGTTTTCCGCTGAATGATGTCTGCAGTCCCAGAAGAAGAATGCAGGTGTATGAAGCAGGTCCTTGTAAGTGCGGGTCCGGCTGGATTATCCCTGCTCTAACAGAACATGTTCCATGATGTCGTGAAATGTAGATGACGCTGGCTGCCGGACCATCTGGACGCAAGACAGCGCGCGCCGTCTTTGACAGGCAACCTGGCGGGCTTTAGGACCTGGTCCGCACCGGTTTGTTGTATAACTTGTTTTTATGCTTTAAATGCGCATTTAAATTAAAATGCGTGTAGAAATGGCCACCACGGAGACTCATGCGCGGACCTGCGCTCTAAACGCACTACATGAGCAGAACTGAACGACCCAAGAATGACTTGGTCTGTAGTTTAGGCAGATGGCGTCGCTAACGACCACAAGACACCGTGGCAAGACCGGGACGCACGTTATGTAACACGATCTGCTCCAGTTCTCCGTCCTAACGTCGGCTGGATAAACACTTAGCTGCTAGAATCCACGTTCTCGTCCTTCCGACTCATTTCCCCTCACAGCTGGACAGATGTTTTAGCCGCTGGTCGGAGCGCTACCCTAGACGTCCACGAGCGTGAAGCTTCTCCGCCTGGTTAGCCGCACCTACAGCGGTGACTCCGCCCACTAGAGGAGTGCTCAGCGCTCTGATTGGTCTAAATCGCTGTGTGCGTTTGTCGGCGTGGTCACGTTTTTGCAGCGTGCTCTCTGTTATCCTCGCGCCAATGAGGCGAGGCAGGCGCGTTCGTGATTCTCTGTAGTTACCGAGTTATGACCTCATATGGTGACCAGCACGCGTGTTAGGAGGCATTCATGACACCATGAGAGCTCTGTGACCTATTTATTTATTTTATTATTATTTATAACATAGTAATAAATTTTACATTATTATTTATAATATTTATTATTATATTATAAATAAATAAATAGTTTATTTACTTGTTTGTTTGTTTGTTTGTTTAATCAGTCGGGCACTCAGCAGTTTAAAGGCAGGCTGGACCAGTGGGTCCGGTGTGAGTGTCGCATGTCCAGATGCGTGTATGTGGAAGCTGACGTTGTTCCATGTTGCTCACGCAGTCTTAGTTTTGGCCCCGTTTGTCCACACACACACACACACACACGCACACACACACATCGCTGTGCCGAGCTTAATGAGTGGATCCTTCTATCTGAGGCTCAGGTGTTGCATTTGTTTATTTGCTTTCTTTCATCACATTTCAAACTGCTGCTGTTGTTGTTTTGTGTCCTGCAGTTTTCAGCTTCTTTGGGCTTTAAAAACCTCGAACATCAACCTGCCTCCAGACTGGATGGAACAACCAATTGACTATGATACATTTACTGTCTCAGTTTTATATTTTTATATTTACTTTTATGTTATTCGATACAAAAAAAGAGAAATGCGTCACTAGAGGATTATATAAAATGGCGTGTAATTATGCAAGATAAAAAAGTACTAACAATGTAGTACCAGCTTAGCACCAGGAGGGGGCATTATAACATCATGGCTGCCTGAAACACAGGAGCGAACACAGTTTTATTCATCTATTCAGCTTCATAAGTGACGTTTAATCTTAGTGTTTGTGCTGAATATATGTATGAGTGCACGTGCGTGTGTGTGTGTTGTAATCTACTTGTTGATAACTCATTGATCGTTTGACTACACTTTTATTTATATTTTCATTCTCAGTGCATTACGGAGGTTTTCTGCAGTATGTTATAATAAAAATAGGCTACTGCATAAAATGATATAGGAAGAAAATGTTAATAATTATTTTTTGTTATTCCCTTAACACCTAAATTTATTTACAACTATATAAAAGTCAAATAAATATAGTAAAAAACTGGAAAAAAAAATAATAAGACTGGAATAAAATAATGTATTAAATGTGAAATAAATTAATAAAATTAAATGAAGGAAAATACATAATAAATATAAATAATTAAAAGTAAATTATTAAGGGTTTCCAGCCCTGGGCATCAAGGGGTTAATATTTATCGGTTATCATGAGGTTGTTTTTTGTGAATGTTGTGTTCTGTAACCGAAATAAAACATTCCTTCATTATATGTTAATCTTGATTAATTTATGTTTTATTTTCTGGATTCACCTCTTAATTAGATTTTATTCATTTGTTTAATCTGATTGAAATCAGTGATCTATTTCTTTATCTTTTTTTTTTTCGTTCTTTACTAGACTGTAACAACTGCCTGTAATGCAGCGTTTAAAGACGTAGAAGAGGTTTTTCTAACGCACAGGTCTGACACACAGCCCATCACGTCCTGGTGGGAAAAGTCGGGCTACATCAGTCAGGAAGTAAACAGCATGACGAAGGTTTCAGTCGTACAGTCATCTCGGCTGGAAGAATCATGAGAACTTTGCTGTTACCAGGCAACCAAGGCTTATTAAGGGAGGCCAGGCTCCGAAGCACTGCGGTGTGTTCAGAGACAGCTCAACAGCTGTCCACCTCCAGCACGCTCACCTGAGGAAGTCAGCACGATGCTGCATGGCATCACGGACCTCCATCAGTGTCCTCCATCAGTGTCAGGCTGGAGGACGAGCCGTGCTTGTGGACGTCCAGCACAGGAAACCAGGTCTTTCCTCACCAACACATTCTCTCTGGAACCTTTCAGGGTTGCCACCTGAACACAATATGAAGAAGCAGTCCGTCCATGTCCCCCATGCTCCCTGCATGTGTTTCCAGTTCTTGCATAATGCAGCGTAATGCCGTGGCAGAATGAGGCAGCCTCTGGCAGGGCCAGATGGCTGGAGAAGCCCCAGCAGAATGCATGAATCATCATTCTACCAGCTGCTCCTCTCAGCTTTCAGCCTCTTTGCTCTGACAGAAATGTTGTAATAAGCTGACTTGACCGTGCTATTACAGCCTGGACACGTGCAGGGCTGCAGAGCAGAAATGACTGGACGTTAGAGGTATGTTCATCCTGAACAGGTCACTAATGAATCTGAAACAGGAAATATTCAGAAGGATCTGGTACTGAATATTACCATAGTGATGATGATATCTGACCTGCACTATCATCACCTGTGAAACAGGATGATGTCTTTTATATCCCCTCCTGTATAATGTGCAGTTCT
>JBAFTB010000026.1:4703689-4714994 GCA_037177355.1 Melanotaenia trifasciata | reverse complement strand
TGGCCTGGTGGTTCTATAGTGGCCTCCAACTGTGACCCCCCCCCGCCGCCTTCCTCCTTTTTGTCCCTTCCCCTCCCAAACGGATGGTGAACACAAATGTAGAGTCAGATCTAATTGTTAAATGGGTGTAAATGTATTTAATCCATACTCAACAGCACCCCCAGTTGTTGGGTATAACACTCGAGCTCAGGTCCAGGACACTGAAACTGGGACCGAAGGTGTACACTGGATCTGGATGCTAGAACTGGGACCAGAGCTGGACAGTGAAACTAGAACTAATGCTGGACACTAGAACTGGACACCTGAACTGGGACCAGAGCTGTCCACTGTAACTCGAGATTTGAAGTGGGACCTGAGCTAGACATTGGAACTGGGAGCAGAGCTGGACACTGGAATTTGGACTGAAGCTGCACACTGGAGCTTGACACTTGAACTGGAACCAGAGCTGGACAATGGAACTGGGACCAAAAGTGGACACCCATGTACTAGGGGATAATTCTCGGTGGGACATATGAGGTTTTGAAGCTTTCACATACGTCACATTTCATCACTGGGATTTCATGATCAGATCTCTGTTACAGCTGAGACTCGGACATCTTCCAGCTCCATTATCACACTCTTACCATGTGAATGTGGGATAATGGGATAGCTTTGCACCAGGGAGGTGTCACTTTTCATCTCAGCTCATCCATACTTGTCTCACTTTTCATTACATTAGTGTCAAAAGACTTTTTCCACTTGGTCATGCATCATCCTTCCTTTGCTTTCTCAATTTCAGCACAGAACAAGATACTAAAGAAAAACAGAGAAATTAGCCTAAATTGTTCCAGCTCATGAAAACAAAATATCATTCAGGTAGTTAAATACATGAAGTATTGGAGGATATGGTTGTTTTAGGCCTAGAAGTTGTGTCTGATTGGCTATGTCATCTGCGTGAGAGATTATTATGTGTCCGTCATGTCTTTTGGCCGAGCACAAAAGATGGCTCATTATCCTGGACACAAGATCCTCCTTCATCACACTCACTGCTGCAACGTGCTGCTAGTGGAACCCTCACATTTAAAAACCTGTTTTTAGACTCTCCCATCCCACCATCATCCATGATGAGAATCTCACGTTCAAAATGTCCCATTCACATCCACGAGAGGAAAAATGACATAATTTTGCTCTAATGGTCTCGAGAACCAGAAAAAGTTCTGGTTTCTTGTGGAGGATGGAATAGGTTTAATAGGATCATGTGTCATTATCCAGCATCTTAAGCTGATACCAGCATATCAGGGATGGTTAAGGTCAACCAAGCAGAAACTAAAGTTTGAAGTCGGATCTTAAAGGTAGAGGGGGTCTGCTTCCTGAAGCCGAAGTGGGAGCTGTTTCCACAGAGGTGTCTGATAACTGGAGGTTCTGTCTCCCATTCTACTTTTAGAACCTCTAGGAACCACCAGGAAAATCAGGAACTCTGAGATCTATAACATCCAGTGGACCCTGGTCACTAAGCTCCAGGAAAGTTTTAAAGAGGGAAACTACTAAAATTGATGCACAGGATGTTGTAACATCGCGCAAAAGTTCAGTGAAGACCAGCTTTCATATAATGGCTCACATATAGGATCCAAATGCTGTGTAGACACTGCTTACAAGACTCAGTTCAAAAGGGGACGTTTCCCTGCCTGCTTGTTCTACATTGTTACTGTGAAGACAGGTTTTTAAATCTCTTACTTGTTTGTTGACATGATAAAAACATGTCAAAAGGGGGAAGTGTAATACTTGGTTACATTCTGAACTGTTTTAGCCTTGATACGAATGTTTATGACTTGTATACAACAAACTGAAAGTAGGTAACAACCCTTGTGGAGAGTTCTGCACAACTGTAAACAATATACTCCTGTAACAGTACATATTACTGTACTGTACGTAACTGAAAATACTAAATCACTCCTGTATGTCAAGACGTTCCTGTCTGGCCACATATTTTCATCAGTATCACATTGGATGTCATCCTCTTGCAATGCAGCAACCAAAGTATCGCCTCAAGTGGTGAACCTACCCTCTACAGGACTCTGTTGTGATTGCATCCTGCATTGATGACTGGAAGCAGAGCCATTTGAGTATGTGGATGCTCTTCGTACACCTTCCACCTCCATGCAGAGAGGTTATTGGATTTAGTGAAAGCTGAGAGAAGTTCTTCAATTTAGGAGACATTCCAGGAAAAATATTATAAAGAAATGTTTAAAATCTGCTTGAGGTATTTTGATAACTATTCTTTTGTATATAATGTCTCTAGCAACAAAATAAGGACTATTGGTTTTATGGGGATTGACTATTCTGCGGTTGTAAGTATTGTTAATTTTGACTGAGATGACCAAAACAATTGATAATGTCATGTAATAGAAGAGAATTGTATGAAAGCAAATGCTACATGTCCAAAAGCACTTGCAATTTGATCATTGCAGTGAGAAGTGTTACTCTGATGTGCACAAATGACAAATTTTCGCACATTTTGAACTAATAGTTATGAGAATGTTAATTCTGATGTGAGAAATGCACTAAAGCGACTGAGAAAAACTGTAATAGATCTCGTTTTGCTCAGTGTGTCTTTTAGCTAGAACATCCAGCACATGGTGACAGATAAGCAAGAACCAGATGTGAGAACCATCAGTTATCAGTCAGGTCTGGTGAATTAGATACATGCCTCAATTTAAAATTCACAGACATTGAACAGCACATCCTAATCTATAGCATGAGCAGTGGGTGGCCTGCTCATGTCCATAACTGGCCAATTATAGTCGGTTGCGTGCCAAGCCATCGATTATACGAGGCAGTCTCCCGGCCTAAGAAGATAAAATGTGGTCACATCCAGAGAGTTTGGGGCTCAGACCAAGATAGTTCAGAGAAACCTTCATGTTATAAAATACATTCAGCTACATATGTCTAGACAGTCTGCTTCCAACATGTAGCAGTCAGCAATAGAACAGGTGGAAAGTAGCTTCAGTACTTCATTCTAAGAACCAGCAGAGTGGGACGCTGACTGGAGGCTGGAGGTCTAGAAGTGATGTTACGCTTAGGAAACACATAGAGGAGTTTTTATTCATCCACAAAGCTTTTTTAGTGGTGTCCCAGTTTCCATCCAGACAGACTTTATTTTCTGCAGCTCCTTGTACACCTGGTTAATGGCAGTGATGGTGTCCCTCTGCACCTGCAGGACTTCCTCTGAGGACACAGCTCCTGCGGTGCTGGGTGGAGTCTCTGGCCTCACCCTCTCCAGCCACAGCTGCAGCACCACCCACCCAGCTAGAACACCCAGGAACTATAAAGAAATAATATTTAACACTAAATAAACTGCTACCAATCTCAGATGTAGCTGTACATGTTCATTTTCTAAATGAAAACAAAGGAATAAATGAGCTGCATCCTCCTCCCTAGCGTGTCTTTCCTCTGACACGGCGTTTACAGCATCTCCACCTGCTGCCTTCCTCCTTTCTGACCCTGGTGATGACCATGCTGACCTCATCAGATAAAACCTGTTCTAGTTTTTCAACGTGGTCTATCAGGATCTCAGTCACACTTTCCAAAGAAATCCCCTTCTTCCCTCTTTTCCCTCCTGAGCCATCATGGAAATAATATGATGAATATTTATTACAGGCATTCACCTGACCTTTTATAGCCACCATGTGGGCGGGGCAAGGCGCTCCCTCACGTGCACCAACTTTAGGGTTGATTCTGATTTATAAAGGAAACAGGCGTGGGACGAGCGTGTGCACGCTTTTATAAACCTGAAAGTTTCTATGCGCAATATTTCCTATTTTCAATATGTACACCACCTGTAGTCTGCTGTGCTACAATCAGGTTTATAAATGTGGCCCCTAATCTGGTTTTCACCAGAATGTGTCCAGTATGGGCAACAGCAGCCAGATATCCACCATGTTGATCTGCATCACTTCCTGTCTCTGCCTCAGTGGAAGAGAACCTGACCAGGGCTCAGTACATCAACTTAGTGCCTATAACTATGCAGATCCCGTCGACTCTGTGGAAAAAGAAGAGTGGGATGAATAAGTGCTAGCATGATAGAGTACTCCGCAGAAGGCTCCAACATGTAAATGTTCCAACAGCTCTAACCTACTCAAGACTAAGTAGGCATACTACATGTCAACGTCATGTATGATTAGATGTAGGGTGTCAGGATGTGTGTAGACGAGGGATGTGTTGGAGTACTCGTGTCACAGCAGTAGAGGAGGAAAAGGATTGGAGCTCTGATGTGAAAGTGTCTCACATTAAATGGATTTATCATGGAGTGATTTTTCTTCTCGCTCTCCACTGATAGTCACATCACATCTAAGAGAAATGCCCAGTTTTCACATGTCAAAATGTCTTGCAGGTGATTTGGTGTCCCGGGCCATGTTTCACCTCCAGCCTCTGCACATTAAGAACCCCAGCAACGGGACTCCAGTCCACCAGCACACCAACACCACAGTGACCTGGGAGCCAGAAGCCCTCTACACATTATGTTACTTCATGCACTGCCCACAGATGGAATGGGAGAATCCCAACATTGAGCCCTCCAAAGTTACCTTACAAACCGAGAGGTGAGTCCATCAGCAGGTCACAGGTCAGTACCCTGACCTGATCTCAGCCTTGATTTAATCTTTAGGTGGAAAGTAGAAGTAGTGGTGCACAGGACTAAACCAGTCCCCACCAACCTATCAAATGCAGGTCAAAATTCAATATGAAGGGTATAAATAAAAACTATAGCGGGTGGTGAATCAGTGTTGTGAACGAGTAGAGCCGTCTTCCATTGATGAGAGACAAATCTTCAGCCTCTGATGCTCAGCAGGCAGGGGGCAGGACTTCAGTTTGATGGGCACACTAGGCTGCTAATTACATGCTGAGAAGAAAAAAAATGTTTAAAAGTTTAGTGAAATTAAAAAATGAGGCAACCAGCTGCACAGCTTCTAGAGTTCTGGTGTTGTGTGAAGGAGACAAATATCCAGGTCTGCTGGTGTCACTGAGCTGAAACTCAGGCCATCTTCATCTTCATCTCACAATGACCAGATCATTTATGGACATTTTTAACGAGTCTAGCAGGATAGTCTGCTAGACTCAGTACACTTGGGGACCAAGACAGTCCCCATGACATGATACGATTGGGGACTTGATTCAGTTGGGGACCAGGATAGTCTTCCAGACACGGTACGATTGGGGAACTCAGGGACATGAATATCCCGCTAGAATAGGTATGAGTGGGGACTCAGTTTAGCTGGGAACCAGGAAACTCTGCTAGACTCAGTTCAGACTCCATTCACCTGAAGGCAAGGAAAGTCTGCTAGACTTTCCTGGCCCTAGATTTTCTCTATAGAAGCATTGCTGATAAAGAGACAAGAGTACGAATTCAGTATACAATGTGTTAAAGTCAAGTCTTGGTATCCATCGTCATACTGCAGGCTAAAAACACAACAATATACTAAAGACTAAAAAATGCATTCACACCAGGATAGTCCACTAGACTAGGTACGATTGGGGACTCAGTTCAGCTGTGGGGCCAGCATAGTCTGCTAGACTAGCCACTAGACTAGGTATGATTGGGGACTCTGATCATTCGGGGACCAGAATAGACCACTAGACTATGTACGATTGGGGAATGGGTATAGCTGTGGGCCAGAAACATCCACTAGACTAGGTATGATTGGGGACTGTGTTTAGGGTTTAGGTTCACTTGGGGATGACGATAGTCCACTAGACTCGGTACGATTGTGGACTCTGATCACTCAGGGACTAGAATAGTCCACTAGACTAGGTACGACTGAGGACTGGGTTCAGCTATGGGGCCAGGATAGTCCGCTAGACTAGGTACGATTGGGGACTCGGTTCATGTGGGGACAACGATAGTCAGCTCAACTTGGTATGATTGGGAACTCAGTTCACTTGGACCAGGGAACTTAACTAGAAACATGTTTTATCATTTTTACCATAATTTTTGATGTTGCTAACAGGGATCAAGAACTGGGAGGAGGATCAGATTTTATATACTGTGGTTTTCTAACCAAGTGTGGTGGGTGGTACATTTGGGGTTTTTAAATCAATTAAAATTATTTTAAATAAAAACAATGACACTGGCACCTGCTCAGGTGTTTCGGAGTGACAGTCAATATGCTTGCGAAGACGTTGATGTTATCATTGCCAAGCCAGGATACTTGGTGGCAATGTTCAGTTGAATGGATAAAAAAGTTTTTAAAAAATGGGACAAAACAGCAGCATGTCCGTCAATGCCACCACGATGCACACTCTTCTGCTGGCCTGGTGGAACACACAAATTCATATCACTCATAGGCTCAAAATGATTTTTAGTGGGACAGCAGCCTTACCCATACATGCGGACTTCCATAGAGGGAGAACTGAACCGACACGGGATACTACCAGAAGGCCTCCAGGATCCCACCCTGTCTTCAGCTCCAGCTACCGAGCTACTCGGCGACTGATCCATAAATTGGGAAACCCCTTGCTGCCAATGATGGCAACCTGTGCGCAGGGCACCGCTGCACACTATGCTGTAAAACGATTGAGCCGCATGAACGTCTGAAGATAGAAAACCTGACAGGGAAGCAAAACGGTGCTGTACTCACGGTATACTACTCAGCTTAAAGGCTCATCACGCCGCCAAGACAGCTCGGAGGTCTACCAGGGCCACCAAGGAATTCACTCTGACTAGCAAGCCCTGTCTAATATAACGGCCCTTGCCCCGCCCCATAGTCCACGCTGATAAATTACACCTGGAGAGGTGCAATTAAGAGAGACAAGGTAACCAAACTTGTCCTGCCACACAAGCAGTTAAAGGTGCAGCTCAGAGAAAAGGGAGAAGCCCAGATTTAGCCCACTGTTAACATAGCATTGTGCTATTACAACTTTCCCTCCATTCAGACTGTAATCGTAAAAGACATGATAACTTTGTTTGTATGACCAGTCAAACATGGAAAGCTGCTGCCTTGATTAAAAATGTGCAGCTAATTTACAGAGGAGCAGCTGCGTGAATGGGAAACACTCCCAGATGGTTTGAAATCATTTGTTGATAAATTCTAGTTGACAAAAGGTCATAATGGAGAAAAGCTTGAGAGGGCCCTTCAGTAATGAATTCATAATGCAGTCTGCTTGGAATATGAACTTAACCCATTTAATTTAATATTTTATAATCCTCATATGAGACAAATTCAAGGTTTTAAAATACCTTCTAGGAAAATAGCCTGTTTTATTGTTCTATAAATGGTATCTGGTGAGTAAAAAATTACTCCTAACACTATGTTAATCAGTGTTTTCTCATAGTATCCTGACAGCAGAGTTTACAAGGACATAATCATGATCAATGGGCACGAATGAAGCTTGATGTCTGCAAGAAAAACCCTGCGTAAGAAGATTTTAATTGTGTATAAAATGTTGACTTCATGGACAGAAAAAATACATCATGTCTCTTAATGTATAGAAACAGAAAAGAAGGATCATTTAAATTAACTGAATTTACACTCTGCATGCATCAGCTCATCAATATTATGTAAAAACTATTAACTTTATTTACTCCAGGAGAACAAGGTTCATCTGTGGTAGTTATCAGGCTTTGAAATGTGATGATGGCAATAATCACTGTGGCCCATGCTGCTGTGTTTTTTTCTCTTTTTTATATCAACAGGTCATAAAATAAAGATAAAAATGACAAGCCAGAGTTGGTTTTACATGCCGTTAAAAATGTCCCAAAATGATCTGATCACTGTGAGATGAAGATGACCTGAGTTTCAGCTCAGAGACACCAGCAGACCTGGATATCTGTCTCCTCCACACAACACCAGAATTCTGGAAGATGTGCAGCTGGTTGCCTCACTTTTTAATTTCACTCAACTTTTAAACATTTTTTTTTTCATTAAAAGAGGCCACAATGCTGGAGAATACTAGAGAAGGGAAGCAATGGCACAGTCCTGCATTCCCAGCACATCTTCCACCTTCCTGCTGTCTTGCAGGATTCTGGCATGCTTCCTCCTGAGACTGCTGTGGAACCAGGACTTAACCTTCCTGAGTCCACCTGCCTCAGGCCAATCAAAAGTGCATCTCAGTGTCACTCTGCATTAAAACGGAAGACTTCACCTCCGGAAAAGTGCTGTGTGCTGAGAAAGTAGCCCACAGCTATGGTCTGAGAGAACTTTTGCTATTCCACAGCATCTACAGCACAAGCAACCAATCAGAGGAAATCTTCCTTGTGTGAGTTGCCCTTCGATCTGGTGCTGCAAGGACAGATATTCACTCTTAGGTCAGACATTGCTTGCCAGGAAGGCTTGACCCGGGAGCCATGTGTTGTACTACAGAGACCCATGTGTCTGGGAGACCTGAGCACCGCAGCATCAGATAACACCAGGGTGCTGCTTCCTACACTAAAGACTGTGAAAGGAAATAAATCCAAGCATACATACTTGTTTCCAGAGGTCTTTCCTGGGTTTATTAATGTTAGATATGTTCAGTCTATTAAACTATTTAATTCCTGGTCTTATTATATGTTTTGTGCACATAAAGCCAATTTTAGCCAATTCTCATTTTAAAAAATTAAAATCAGCATCTAATTTTAACAGTTGAAAGCATCATCTAGTGGCTGCACGGCCACGGTCCGGCTTCATCTGCACTGCTCAGCCTCTCACTGTCTCACACTAAAAAAGGAATAAATATAGGATGTGACTCTTTTTTCAGGTCATATCTTTTTAATAACATGTCAACATGATGACGCAGGCTTCTTCACAATACAAAGTTTAATTGATTTTTATTGTGAGGTCCATGAAAGTCAAATGCTTGTCAGTAATAAGGCTGATGAATTTCTGATAGTAATCAATCTGTGTTGTCCCTAAATGAACCCTAGCATGCTGTTGTCAGCTCAGACTGTGTTGGTCCAGCTGCTCCACACTTCTCCAGGTCTTTTCTTTCTTATCGTTTTTGTTTTTTTTTTGTTTTTTTTTTACTTTCTTTGGAAATACACAACCATCTCCTCTGGCCACATGCTTGTGTGCTCACTGGCTGAACCGACTGTGCAGGTTTGGACTAAACCATCTGGCGCAATGTTAGATGTCCTCAGAGTTGTAAAAACCAAGGCAGCACAAACAGCTGTAACGCAGCACAAGGTGGGGTGCCAGCATCACTCAGGTGTTGAGATGGTCTTATATTCCAGTCTGGATCTGTGCACGGGATTTGACATGCACTACCTCTAAATTAATGTTATCGACCATTTGTGAGGCTGAAGCTTTGGCGTCAAATAGATCTCAGAAAAAAGAGAAAACAAGGACCAACCTGCAGGCTCTGAATCCAGGAATGAGCATTTAGAAGCACTAAATAATAAAACCTGCTTTCTGGTTCCTTCTGGAGAAACATGCACGTTTCAGAGCTCAGAGGTGAAACTATGGATGATGCTTCGTTCTTCGTTGGTCTGTCTGCAGCATTTACCTGTAATAGTGAATACGTGCTTCCTTCTGCAGGCCGTTCTTTGTGCTGCCTCCGCTGATGGAGTGGATCCGGGTGGTGGTGGCCCACGCTGAACATCGGCGAAGCTTCTGTGTGGACAGCGATGATGTGAGGCAAGCGGCCAGGCTGCTGCTACCTGGGGTGGACTGTGAACCACGGCAAATGAAGTAAGTCAATGATAAAGTGAGAAAAAGTAATAATCTCATTGTCTTCATGAGATGAAAACATGTTGGCAGCTTCTGGAAAGAAAGCAATGGATAAACCTATCAGGACTTGTTCTGAAGGGAAGCTGCACCAGACAAAGCGGTTCTCATTTCTGCTAATGGCTGACGTGCTTTTAATTCGTCACTCCACATGTTGTTAGATATAAAACCAGACCAGGACCCTCAACCTGGTTCTTGTCAACTGGTCTGACGTACAGCATGAAACAGACCGCTTTCTAGTACCAGGTCGTCCTCGTCATGAGGATCGCCTTCTAGTACTGGGTTGTCATCTTCATCAGGTCCACCTTCTAGTACCGGGTCTTCCTCTTCATCGGGTCCACTTTCTAGTACTGGGTCGTCCTCTTCATCGGGTCCACCTTCTAGAACCGGGTCCTCCTCTTCATCGGGTCCACTTTCTAGTACCGGGTCTTCCTCTTCATGAGGACTGCCTTCTAGTACCAGGTCGTCCTCTTTACCAGGACCACCTTCTAGTACTGGGTCGTCCTCTTGACCAGGACCACCTTCTAGTACTGGACTGTCCTCTTCATCATGACCACCTTCTAGTACCAGGTCATCCTTTTCATCGAGTCCACCATCTAGTACCGGGGCTTCTTCCTAACCAGGTCCAAATTCTAGTACCGGGTCGTCCTTTTCATCTGGTCCACCTTCTAGTACCGGGCCATCCTTTTCATCGGGTCCACCTTCTAGTACTGGGTCGTCCTCTTCATCAAGACCACCTTCTAGTACCGGGTCGTCCACTTCCCCAGGACCACCTTCTAATATGGGTTTTTTTTTTTTTTTTTTTTTTAACCTTTATTTAACCAGGTAAAAAATGTTTGAGAACCAGTTCTCATTTGCAAACATGACCTGGCCAAGAGGCCCCAGCAGGAATAAATAACGTACATACACACAAACATACAACTGTGCAAACACAAGGACCACAATGCAACAATACAAAAAAATACACTTAACAACGCAGAGCAAGTACAAATATATAAAAATGAAAGGGTCTCAGTATATGGGACAGATCTATATGAAAAGAAAAAGTAGTGGACAAATGTTTGTATCTAAGTGAGAGTCAGCATCGTCAGCAGGAACAAGTGTCGACAAAATTCTGTTCAAGTCTCTGTCTAAACAAAGAAACAGATATCAGAGATGGAAGTTTAAGAGTGTTCTGCAGTGTGTTCCAGTAATTTGCAGCAGAAAAGTGGAAGGCGTTACGACCGAAAACAGTGGAAGTTTTAGAAGTAATGAACTTAATAAATTCGGTTGACCTGGTGTGATGAGTGCTGTGAGCAAAGTGGAGAAGAGATGACAGATAAGGTGTCTTGTAAAAGATTGACTTGTAAATAAAAAGAAACCAATGATGGAGTCGCCGTGTGTGAAGGGAGGGCCAGCCCACCAATTTATAGAGATCACAGTGGTGGGTGTGGAAAGGGGCGTTTGTGGCAAAGCATATGGCTAAGTGGTAGAGAGTGTCTAATTTTTTAAGGGCTGTGCTTGTTGCCATTTTATAAATTATGTCACCATAGTCAAGAATTGAAAGTAAAGTTGATTTGACTAAAGTGCATTTGGTTGCGTGGGTGAAAGAGGCTTTATTACGGAAAAGAAAGGCTAATCTGGCTTTTATT
>JBAFTB010000026.1:4642692-4654432 GCA_037177355.1 Melanotaenia trifasciata | reverse complement strand
TATATATAGATAGATAGATAGATAGATAGATAGATAGATAGATAGATAGATAGATAGATAGATATCAAGCGTCCCTAATTTTTAAATTACGCCTGGTCCTGGCTAAGCCCAGGGTGTCCTCAAAAGCTGGAGATGCCCCTGCTGACAAACATCTGCTATGACATTTCTTCTCAGTTGTTGTGTAGTCCAGTAAAGTTATTGATAAATGATCTGACAGAACAGGGTCATGAGGGAAAAACTGATAGTTCTTCACCATCAATGCCACATGTCAAAACAAGATCAAGAGTCTGTTGATAAGAAGGAGGAGGTCTGAACCTTCAGTCAGAATCTGGGAGTAAGGTCCAAGTTTATTTAAGTCCCTTTATTATTTATTTTTGGTACACCCCTCACATTTCTGCAAATATTTAATTATATCTTTTCATGGGACTACACTGCAGAAATGACACGTTAACCCAATGTAAAGTAGTCTGTGTACATGTCATTTTAGCCATTAATGTCTAAACTGCTGGCAACAAAAGTGAGTACACCCCTAAGTGAAAACTCCAAATTGGGCCCAAAGTGTCAATATTTTGTGTGGCCACCATTATTTCCAACTCTGTTTTAACTCTGTTGGCATGGAGTTCACCTGAGCTTCACAGGCTGCCTCTGGAATCCTCTTCCACTCCTCCATGATGACATCACGAATGTTAGCTCCTCCACCTTCAGTTTGAGGAGGCCCCACAGATGCTCAGTAGGGTTCAGGTCTGGAGACATTCTCAGCTAGTTCATCGCCTTTACCCACAGCTTCTTTAGCAAAGCAGTGGTTGTCTTGGAGATGTGTTTGGGATTGTTATCTTGTTGGAATACTGTTCTGCGGGCCAGTTTCCGAAGGCAGGGGATCATGTTCTGCTCCAGTATGTCATAGTACATGCTGGCATTCATGGTTTCTTCAATGAACTGTAGCTCCCCAGTGCCAGCCGCACTCATGCAGGCCCAGACCATGACATTCCCACCACCAAGCATAACTGTAGGCAAGACACATTTGTCTTTGTACGGCTCACATTGCCACCACACATGCTTGTAGACCATCTGAAACAAATAAGTTTATATTGGTCTCATCAGACCATAGGACATGGTTCCAGTAATCCTTGCCTTTAGCAAACTGTTTCAGGCTTTCTTGTGAATAATCTTTAGAAGAGACTTCTTTTTGGGCCGACAGCCATGCAGACCAATTTGATGCAATTTGCAACTTATGGTCTGAGCAATGACAGGCTGAACCCCCACCCCTTCTACCTTAGCAGCAATGCTGGCAGCGCTCTCACGTCTATTTTCCAAAAACAACAGCTGGATATGACACTGAGCATGTGTACTCAATGTCTTCGGTCGACCATGGCGAGGCCGTTTCTGAGTGAAGCCTGTCCTGTTAAACCTCTGAATGGTCTTGGCCACCGTGCTGCAGCTGACTTTCAGGGTGCTGGCAATCTTCTGATAGCCCAGTGTAGCTTAATGTAGCTATTCTTTTTTCAGATCTTCAGAAAGTTCTTTGCCATGAGTTGCCATGTTGACCTTCCAGTGACCAGTTTGAGAAAGTCTGAGAGAGATACCACCAAATTTAACACGCACCTGCTTCCCATTAACACCTGAAAACTGGTAACACTAACAAGTCACATAATACCGGGGAGGTAAATGGCTAATTGGGTCCAATTTGGACATTTTCACTTAGGGGTGTACTCATTTTTGTTGCCAGCAGTTTAGACATTAATGGCTGTGTGCTGAGTTATATTGAGGGGAAAGTAGATTTACTCAATTAAACGAGCTGTACACAGACTACTTTACACTGTGTCAAGGTGTCATTTCTGCAGTGCCGTCCCATGAAAAGATAAAATTTAAAATTTGCAGAAGGTGTACTCACTTTTGTGAGATAATATATAAACATACATATATACACAAATACAGACACACATACATGTACACATCCACACACATACACATGTACCCACATAGATATATACTCACAAAAACCTGTGGAGAATAAGATCAGAAACATTCATTTTCTTGAGGTTTTCTTTATATCTATGATTAAATGTAGAACTGATTCAGTGTTCACAACGCTGACTGCAGATTAAGCCCTTTCTTTAAAGATGTGGAGCTATCTCTAACAGTGACAGGTAAAGTGTTCCAGCTACTGCATCCTTAGATAAAATATTGTGGGCACATGAGGATCTTCTGAACTGTATTTCATTACTTGAGGCTGCTCTGGTATGTTTATGCTGTTTTGCTTTTTAATGAATTCCTCCAGGGGTGATATATATAATATATATCAGGGGTATAAATTAGGCAGACATTTTTTAATCATTTTAAATTCTCAAAACTTAAAAAGTTGTGTTCAGCTTAAAATGGGCAGATGTGATATGATTGTGGCTTCCTATCAAATACCTTGATGGCTTTTTTATAGAGCAATGGCATGACCAGACTGAAAAGTATCCAATGTGTGAGAAGATCATGCAGCAGAGGTAAGCTCTGGCCTTAGTTGTGATAAAAGGTCTAATATGTTCATGTTTACTGTTCAGGTTACTTTTTTAAATACGATTTTTAAATGTGAGACTGGAGTCCAGAATCACGCCCAGTTATTTAAAATGGGTCTCTATCTCCAACTTCTCTTCCTCTAATGACAAAGTATCTGCTTGGCATCAGCGGTCATTTGGTGGTGTTGCACTTAGTAGATTTTTTTGTAAACATCATGCAGTTTTTTTGTGTGTGTTTAGTAAAAGAGGCATTTCTTAGCTTAGCTCTTAACTTCACACTTTGGTCAGGGCATTTGTAAGAGTTGCAACAGTTGTTTTAGTATTTTTACCTTGTTTGAAGATTACAGTATCATCTGCATACATCACTAAACTGAGTTCAGGGCAAACATTGGGAAGGTGGTTAATATAAAGAGAGAATAATAAAGGACCCAGGCTAGATCCTTGTCGGACACCAACATTACAACTGAGACAGGTGGATTTAACACAATCTACACCAACACATTGTCTTCTATTAGATATGACTTAAACCAAGGCATGGCATCCATAGAAAAGTAAACGTAAGTTTAGTCAGAAGAACTTGACGATTAACTGTGTTGAATGCCTCTTAAGACCTAAAAACACAGCTCCAACACAGGGATTCTTATCCAATAAATACTTAAAACAGTTTCTGAAGAATGGTTGGTTTGGAAACCAAACTGCATGTGATGCAATGAGAAATTACCCTTATCAAGATGTTAATCAGTTGGCTTGCTAACCATTTTTCAACAACCTTGGACACAATGGTAGGATGTTAATAGGTCGTTAACAGGCTGCCTCTGTCCTAATTCCAGATTTTAAAAAGGATGTCACTGTGACAACCTTCCAAGATGACAGATTGGCTGATTGACCATTATATTAATAGGTTTTACCATAGCTTCTGCATGGGTTTTAACTTATGTCAGTGTCCTGAACATCCTTGGCTTTAGAGCTTTTAAGATCTGCATTGATGTGCGTTTTTTTACCTCTCCTATATTCTAAAGCAGAAAAATAGGCTGATCCTTGTTTATGGGGCATGGCAGGAGAGTGGAAGGAGTAAAGAGTCTTGTGATTTAAGATACGCTATCAATAAAATAATTATTAAAAGTGTTTGCTGCGACCATAAGATCCTTAGCCAGGACTTTATTCGCTGTTAAATCAGGTGATTTAGTGACCTATTTATGGCATTAGCCTAATAATTTAATTAGAGTTTGCCATACTTTTTTCCCATTATCATTTGCTTTCTCAATGATGGAAATAAAGAAGTGTCTTTGTGAACTGTCTAGAACTAATCTTAGGTCTAGGACTGCTCAGTAGCCTTGACTGGTAGGAGAGCTATGCAGACTGTATAGCCATGATCAATTGAGAATCAGTCAGTTAATCACAATGGACGTTTGAGGGTTCTGGATGGTTGGTGGATGGAGGTCTGGGTGGTCCAGATGGACAGAGGTCTGGGTGGTTCAGATGGACCGAGGTCTGGATCGCTGGTGGATGTCCACCATGTCCCAACAAGGCTGCTACATCGGCAGATGGACGTGGAGTTCTGGGCTGGAATAATGGGGAGTGGGATGGTAGGACCTTTTAGAATTGTCACTGATAAGCCTGTCCAGTTTCCAACAGAACATTTCCCTTCATTTCCCCAAATTCCCTTCATTTTGAAAATATGCTGTGTTGTGTTGGTTACACACCCAACATCAATAGAAAGCTTAGGGTGTCTTCTTTAAGGAACAATATGATTCATATATATTCTATAAATGATTTTGGGGTCTCAGACTTGTGTTTTCAGTGTATGCACTAAGACGTGAACTGTTGTGTGTTACAGCTGGTCATGCAGTATCTGTACTGTGGAGGCACTGAGTCCTTACACATACGCAACACTGAAGTCATGGAGGTAAGAGTTGCTTAACCAAGGCTGCAGTGACAGCAACTCTGAATCCTTGTCTCATTCTGTATGGCTTTACTGTTCCCTGCAGCTCCTTTCTGCAGCCAAGTTCTTCCAGCTAGAGGCCCTTCAGAGACACTGTGAGATCATCTGCTCCAAGAACATCACCACTGAAACCTGTGTGGACCTTTACAAACATACCAAGGTGAGAAACTCAAGTCAGGTTATTGATCATGAACAATTGTAAACAGGTCATTTTAAGCAATCTCTGACTTTCCCTCTTCCTCCCCCCTTTAAGTTCCTGGGTGCTTTAGAGCTTACAGCTTTTATTGAGGGCTACTTCCTGAAGAACATGGTGTTGCTGATTGAACTCGACACCTTCAAGCAGCTTCTGTATGAACCTCCTGCTCCAGAGAGTCCTGCATCCAGCCCTGGCAACTCCTTCGATATCCTTAATGATCTGGAGAAAACTCTGGCCACTCGCATCCACTCCATCCACCTCTCCACTTCTAAAGGCTCCGTGGTGTAACGCCAACCTTCTCGGAGCCTTTGACCCAGATTCATTATCTACAGTAGCTAGCAAAAGTATTTCACTCCACTCTTGGCATTCTCCTGTCTTTTTGCTTACAACCCAAAATTAAAGTGGATTTTTTGTTTAATTTACACAAAACGTCAAAATTGAGGTAAAATAAACAATTTTTAAAAAATCTAAAACCATCCATCCATTTACCACCACTTATTCAGGGGATTTCTCTCTCCCCGGCCACTTCTTCCTGCTGATCCAGGAGAATCCAGGTCTCCCCAGGCCAGGCCAGAGACGTAGTCCCTCCAGTGTGTCCTAGGTCTTCCCAGGTTGTCCTACTGCTAGGACATGCCCAGAAAACACTAGGAGGCATCCTAACCAGATGCTCATCTTTTTTTTCTGGATGTGGAGGAGCAGCAGTTCTACTCTGATCACCTCCTGGATCTTGGAGCTTCTCACTCCATCACCAAGGAAGAGTCCAGACATCCTGAGTAGGAAACTAATTTCAGTCACTTGGAAGGATCTCATTCCTGAATCGGAGAGGACACTCCACCGTTTTTCAGCTCAGGACTATGGTCTTGGAACTGGAGGTGCTGATTCTCATCCCAAATGCTTCACACTTGGCTGTGAATCGTTCAAGTGAGAGCTGGAGGTTATGGTCTGATGAAGCCAACAGAACCACATCATCTGCAAAAAGTAGAGAACCAGTCATGAGGCCACCAAACTGGATCCCCTCAACACCTAAATGGACTGATCCTAGAAATTCTCTGTCTCTGCTGTGGAGCTTTCAGGCTCCACAGCAGAGACTGCTGTCCAGAGGACTACTATAAAGCCAGGCAGACTGAAACTTTTGTCTGTCTTTTGAATACTTTACAAGCATATTTTGCTTTGTTTTCAGAGCTTGGATCCAGTTTGGTAGCAAACAGAGCAGTACCACCAGAAACCAGTGTTGGGCAGCATAGCTGATGTGTGACCAACAAATGGAACAAAGAAGAAGCTGTGACACATATCCTTTCAGACCACCACTGTCTACTGCACTGCCTCCTTCTGAGAGTAAACATCATCATGATCTTCACTGTCATGCTTGCCATTGTCAAACATCTGAACTTGGGGATTAACTCAGAACTCTGCACTGCCCTATGGTGGATGGTCTCACAACTATGTGAATGGCATGGACACATGAAAGTATGAAGACACTGACAACTGATAACTGACAACTGACAGCGTTAGACATGGACATAAGTAAAGAAAGCAGAAATGAGCCTAAACTTGTCTACAGAACTGGAATTTATGGAAGAGGGGCCAGAAAAAAAGAAACTGCTGACAGAAAAAAAGGGTGCAGGATTCCCCAAATACATGTAAGTAAGGCCCATGTTCAGATGAGACTAAAATTAAGCTTCTCGGCTCTCACGTGGTGGCAGCATCGTACTGTGGAGATGGTTTTTATCAGTAGGGAGCGTGAAACTGGTCAGAACTGAAGTAATGGTGGAAGGAGTTAAATCCAGGGAAGTTCTGGAGGAAAGCCTGTGTGAGATTAGAGCCAACTGAGAATCTGTGGAAGGATTTAAAGATGGCTGAACACCAGCATGTTATCAACGTAGTTTTTTACTTCATGTAGATCTGTTACATAAAATCTTATAATAAAGAAAAATCAATTTAAACTGCAGGTTGCGATGTAAAAGAAAATAGGAACAATTGTGGGTGAATACTTTTGCAAGCTATTGTATGTTAACATCATGATTAGCATAAAACATCCTGCTCCGTGACCCCTGGCCTCACTGCTGACGTCTGGCTGTTGGATGGCAGCGACTCCTTTTACTTGTGACTCCTGCAGCTCCCTGACGGTTAATATTGGCTGAATCCTGCCCCGATAGCGCTGCCTGTTCACATCACGTACCGTCAGAAACCAGGCCTGCTTCAAGAATCACTCAGACAGTGATCATCAAGCTTTTTTTTTATATTTGAACAAAATGTTTTCTTTACATTTTTTCACTCATACAGTATGCATCTTTGTCTTCTTCTCTAAAATGAGACTTTGGTTTACATTTTCTGGAGGGGCCCAGCGGGACGTTTGACCCATGCCAGACTACAGGGATATGTAACCCTACTATACAATCAATAAACAGAATTCGTAGCAATGTCAGTCGCAGACTTTAAGTTGGACTGCTTTTTATTTCATTCTGGGACATCTGCGTTGAACATGTTGTTATATCGACTGTGTGCAGAGGCCAAACTGACTCCAGGAACCTACAGGGTGGCTGGCGCTGCAGGGCTGATTCAAATAAACCCGGCCGCTCATTGAAATCTATGCTGACTTACACTTGAAACACAAATATCCAACTGGGTAATTAGGTTGTGATAACTTTTTGTTTTTGCATGACACCTCCTCGACTGAGCTGCCCTGATCTTGTTTTGTGCAGACTTATGAACCACTTTTGCAAGGCGAAGTGAAATTGCTGCTTTTTAACTTTATATTCACTGCAGAACTGTGGGATTCAGATACTGGGTTAAATCAGCAGGGTTTTTTCTTAAAGGATATTTAAACAAAGTAAAAATATGTTGTGAAAGTCATTGTACTGGTTGTTCTTTTTTATTTTCTGGAAGTTTATGCCCAGTATTCTCTCACACTGGTTTAGCTGATGACTCCATTGTCACTGAATGTGCTCCCTGCTCCCTATCTTGTTTATGCAAAGTTGCCTGTTAAACCCATTTGTTTTACTCCTTTCTTTTACTGTTCTGTGCTTTTTGTGAAGATTTAGGCCTGAGTGGGATTGTTCCAGTTAAAGTGCAACCAGATCATATTACTCTTTCTGATACATTCCAGATGATCAGGGTAGATCACAGGGTGCATGTGGATGATTGTCCAATTCAAGCTTCTCATGAACTGACTTGGTACATGTCAGGTATCCAGATATCTGTATCTGAATGCATCAGTTTCATTTCAAGTCATTAGTCTGAATTTACCCCTGCTTTAAAAATCTGTTAGGTCAATTTCTGCCCCCTTACGTACGTAAACAGCGACATCCATTTCAGGCATTGTCAAACATTGCTGTCCTCATACATCCATGCGTGTTTTTTGTTGACATGGTGGCTAAGTCAGTTCCTCCGCTAGGGGGCAGTGCGGAGGTCAGAGTTCACTCCCGCGAGCCGACGTCAGTTTCAAACACAGGTTATCAGCGTTAACGCATTGCTATGTTGTTTCAAACCACCCAACATGCCCTAAACGCTCATACAGTCATTATTCAAAAGATCACGCAATTTCTTTAGTTGTTGTCCTCGTCTTCATTCTTCTTCTGCTTTTTCTTCCCTTACTGATCCTCTTCTTCTCTGGTTTGTTTCTTTCCCTCGTAGCATGTCAGCTATTCTGTTCAGCACTGCCCCCGTGATTTCCGGTTGTATTGCTCTGTCTTCTGCGTCACGTGACAGATAGTTAAGCTCCCTGAAAACAGACCAAATTACGTACGTAACTGATGCAGATGACGAATGGGAACTGTCCGTCCGTCTGCTGTGTCTAGCATTAATGGGCCTTAAGTTGAACCAGCAACTTAATTCAGTTTTATTAAATTAAATTTTCTGGCAAACAGTACATCCCAGGATTGGAACGTTATTGCGTCATCCTGAAGCTTTAAATGGATCATTTAGAAGTTTATTCACATTTGTTTGTTTATTCATGATATTCACACCAGAGATTGTTTATTTTTGTTTTTACCAACAAAGAAGAGCTATGATCACTAGGACAAATGACAGATCCACACGCATACACATGTATTGAAGAGAGGAAGTCTGAATCATCCAAAAAACCTGAACATATTTCAGAAAACCCTTGATGAGCTAAACACTAAGGCAACACTAAGGCCCTATTTAACAATGTTTTCACAGTTCCATGCATAACCGTGTTTGAAATAAATTGCACAACAGTACTAATAAAAGCTCAAATAGAGCTGGTGATGATGTAGTGTGCATGCCAGAGCTGTAGGGGGCGGAGAAACGTTGGTAAACTACGTCTTTTGTGTTGCAGGAGAAGCAGGTTTTGACCAAAGTGACCAAGTGACCAAATAACTTGAAAAGATTCAGCAGCACAAAAAAAATAAAATAAATAAAAAATACGGAGGTCCGCCATTGTTGTTTTGTTCACAGGTGTAAGCATGGCCTGTGCAAGATGACGTGGCAGACATCACTGTTTCCCAAAGATTCCAGTTCATATTTACACAAACCAAAGTCACGTGTTTCAAGAAAATATTTATTTGTGGTTTCTTCCACCCTAAACTCCACCGTCCAATGTCCACCATGGAAACAAGAGGCCAGAACTCAAAAAAAAACTTTCTGTTTTACTATCTCACAGTCAAAGTCCATACAGATATCATGATTTAAAGGTTCTTTCTGAAGTCAATTATCATTTCTTTTGTTTTTGTCACATTGAGATCCAGATAATTGTCTCCATGGGACAATATTAGACAGAGCCCTGCCATGTCCTGATACTGGGCCTTGAAAAAGAGACAACAAAACATCTAAGAATTTGACCAGATAGCTGCTCTCCTGGCTGGCTCGCCAGCTGTCCATGTGCATAATGTGCAGCAGAGGAAAGGGAACACAGCCCTGGGGTGAACCCGTGCTGGAGATGATGCAGTCAGACAAATGGCCATTCACTAAAACCTGTTGAACTCTGTCAGTTAAAAAATGTAAACGCAACAATAAAATCTGCTCAGAGAGGTTAAAATAAGATGCTAAACTTTCAGTTAAAATATGTTGCTGCATTTTATTAAAAGAAGAAGCGAAAACTGCAAATAGAATTCTGACATGGTACTGGGGTTTTTCTACATGTTCATAAATTTAGTCCAAGATAACAATCTTGGTATCCACTCCCTTTCCTGTCTGGTATGCAAACTGCAATGGATCAAGCTTGTTGTCAATAAGGCTGGGATCATTTCTTCGAGGATTTTCTTAAAATTTTTCATTACAAGAGATGTGAGAGCTATGGGCCTGAATTCATTCAGTTCTTTTTGTCATTTAGATTAAGGCAAAGGAATAACGTTATAGGTTTTCCACAATTTTGGAATATATCAACTGTTCAGGCACAATTGAAACAGTTCGTGAACACCCCACTGAGCTGTTCAGTGGTGGCGCAACTTTATGTTGTCCATACCTCCACTGTCTCGCTGTGGATGAGAAGAGGGACGTGCTCTGTCCTCCTGGTTCTCCTGTAGTCAACTATACCCTCCTTGGTGTTCAAGACAAGATTGTTCTCTGAGCACTACTTCTTCAGCTGATGGACCTCGTCTCTGTAGTGAGTCTCATTGTTGTCCATTCTCAGACCCACTACAGTGGTGTCATCTGTAAACTTCATGACCATGTTAGTGGAGTGGATGGGAGAGTAGTCATGGGTGAAGAGAGTGAAGAGGACTGGACTGAACACACCGCCCTGTGGTGTCCCCATGTTTAGGATCAGTGTGGATGAGACCTGAGCTCCTATTCTCATCACCTGAGGCCTGTTGGTGAGGAAGTCTCTGATCCAGAGGCAGAGTGACGTGGCCAGTCCCCAGTTGTGGAGTTTCAGTACCAGCTTATCTGGCATCACAGTATTAAAAACTGAGCTGAAATCCACAAATAGCATTCTACCATTGGTGTTGGGATGCTTCAGGCGGGACAGGGCTATATGCAGCACTGTGGAGACTGCATCCTCTGTTGATCAGTTACCTTTGTAGGTGAACTGGTGGCTCTCAAGATCAGCAGGGATGGCATCCTTGATGAGCTTCAGGATTAGCCTCTCAAAGCTCTATATGATCACTGGAGCGACAGGGCAGTAATCATTGAGGCAGGTGATGGTGGATGACTTTTTGGGCACAGGCACTATAATAAGGGATTTGAGGCAAACAGGGACTGTAGCTAGCTGCAGGGACAGGTTAAAGATGTCCACAAAGACACCTGCCAGCTGGTCAGCACAACATCAGTGAGTCCATCCTGCTTGATGTGTTGAACCGCGCAAAGAAACTGTTCATGGTCTCAGGGAGAGTAGGTTCATGGCTGACCTGCTGATCACTGCTTCTGAAATCAGTTATGGCCCTGATGCCTCTCCACATGCTGTGTGTGACGTTGTGATCAAAATGTTCCTCAATATATTGTTTTTACCTGTGTTCAGCCAGCTGGATGTCCATTTTAAGTTCTTTCTGAGCTGTGCTGTAAGCCAGCCTGTCACCTGACCTATAGGCAACCTTGAGAAGAGTTTACACTCTTGTTTCTGGTTTGGAAAAATCCTAATGGACTTGGTGGGCAGTACAGCATCAGTGCAGAACTGTACATAGTCCAGGACAGATGATGCATACACCTCCATGTCTGACCCTTCTTTGAACACTTCCCAAATCGTATGTTCAAAGCAGTCCTGTAGAGCCTAACATGCCTCTTCTGTCCATACCTGAACAGCTCTGGTGGTTGGCTTGCTTGTGCGGACCAGAGGGTTATATGCTGAGATCAGCTCCATGGAGATGTGGTCAGACATGCCCAGATGTGGAGTTGCTGCAGCCTTGTAAGCTTCTGGGATGTTCCTGTAAACTTGATCTAGAATGTTGCCTTCTCTGTTGGAAAGTTTATGTATGTATTAAATTTGGAAAACACAGCTTTTAGTTCCACATGATTGAAGTCACCTACTACAATCACAGCTGCCTCTGGGTTTGCATTCATTTGCCTGCTAATCGGGCAGTACAGCTCCTCCAGCACTAATTTAGCATTAGCCTACGGTTGTATGTAAACTAGGGCTGCAACTAATGACTATTCTGATGGTCGATTAGTCACCGACTATTAAAACGACTAGTCGACCAATCG
>JBAFTB010000026.1:4479257-4492157 GCA_037177355.1 Melanotaenia trifasciata | reverse complement strand
CCTAAATTTCCCAACTGGGATGAATAAAGTACTTCTGTTCTATTCTATTCTATTCTATTCTATTCTATTCTATTCTATTCTATTCTATTCTATCAGATTCACTATCAGCTCATATTTTCCATCACATGGTAAAATGTCTCTGTTTCATCGTCTGATCTTAAAACCACCGACCAAGTTGGTAACATTGGAGTGGTGATAGACTCAGGCCTGACTTTCTGCAGCCACTAAGAAGCTTTTTACCAGCTCAGAAACTTAAACAGAATTAAAAGTTTAGTCTCTCAGAAAGACCAGTAGAAACTCATCCATGCATCCATCTCCAGTAGGCTGGATTACTGTACTGGTCTTTAACAGGACTTCCCAGTAAGACCAGTAAGCATGCAGCTCATCCAGATGCTGCTGCTGGAGTTTTAACCAGGACTAAGAGATCTGAACACATCACACCAGTTATAACATCTTTACACTGGTTTCCAGTTTATACTGGTTTCCAGTTTACACTGGTTTCCAGTTTATACTGGTTTCAGGTTTTCACTGGTTTTGGGTTTACTCTGGTTTCCAGTTTATACTGCTTTTGAATTTTACCCTGGTTTCCGGGTTATACTGCTTTCCAGTTTATACTGGTTTCAAATCAGTCCCAGAACAGATTTTAAACCCTTCTGATGGTTTACATCCCAGAACAGTTTAGGCCTAGAGTCCATCTGATACGTTCAGAGAATAGAAACCTGGCAGAGCTCTGAGATCCAGAGACTCTGGTCAACTAGTCCAGACCAGAGTCCAGATCATAATCCAGACCAGACTCTAGACCAGAGTCCAGATCAGAGTCCAAACTAAACATACACTCAAGCAAGGCAGCAGGAGTGGATGGGGTGATTCCCTGTGTCCTTAAAGCCTATGTCTCCCAGCTCTGTAGAGTCTTACACTACATTTTCATGATGAGTCAGAGTCTACAGAGGGAACCAGTGCGGTGGAAGACATCATGCCTCGTTCCTGTACCAAAGACCCCACATCCCATTGGCCCAGAGGATTACAGACCTGTGGCACTGACTTCACATGTCATGAAGACCCTTGAGAGACTCACACTGGATCAGCTCCAACCCATGGTTAGACCACATATGTACCCCCTTCAGTTTGCATAACAGCCTCATCTCAGAGAGTGGTGTCTACACCCCAGTATCGAGCTGCTGTGGACTCCTTTGTCACATGGTGTGAGCAGAATCATCTGCAGCTTATTATGACAAAGACTGAGGAACTGATTGTGGATTTTAGGAGATCCAAAACACCTGCAACACCTGTTTCAATACAGGGCGTCAATGTGGAAGTGGTGAATGATTACAGATACCCTGGGGTGCATATTGACAATAAACTGGGCTGGGTTAAGAACACCATTGCAGTTTACAAGAAGGGCCAGAGCCGTCTCTATTTGTTGAGGCAGCTATGGTCATTTAACATTTGCCAAACACTGATCAGGATGTTTTATGAGTCTGCTGTGGCCAGTGCTATCCTCTATGCTGCTGCATTCTGGGGCAGCAGACTGAGGGTTGAAGACACAAACAAACTGAACAAACTGATCCACAAAGCTAGTAACATGGTGGGAATAGAGCTGGACTCTCTGACAGTGGTGTCTGAGAGGAGAATGTTATCCATAATAAAGACAATACTGAACAATACCTCCCACCCATCCTACTGTTGTTTGCACCCAAATGTGTAAACAACAGTAGGATGTATCCTGTAACTGTTGGTAATTTTTCTTATTGTTATTTTTATTGTTATCTTATCCTTTCTTCTTTGGTATGGAGCGATAATTTCCTCCGAGATTATTAAAGTGTTCTGATTCTGATTCTAAACATGGAAAAGCAGTATTAGCTGTTCTGCTGCAGTGGAGATGAAACTCATTATATAGCCAAAATTCTGTGTGATAATTCCATGAAAAAATGTTGCTAAAAAACAGCATTTGTTATTATATCTAGCCTATATTTAAAGACATTAATTAGTTCTTTAGCATTTTTAGTCGTGTAATAAGAGCTATTTGAACACCCCTGATCTAGCTCTTCTTGCTAGTGTCCGTGGTGCTAACGGTGGTTGTCGTCAGGCAGAACTTCTGGAGGGCATCTGGAGGTATTTTAGAGTGAGTCCATGTAAAAGCTGCCATTGTGTCACGAATAATGGTGATAACAGCAACCACTAGGTCAGAAACCTGTTTCCTCATCAACGTGTTATTTTGTCTGACGACAGAATCAAAGTTGCAGATAGCTCAAAAAAAAAAAAAAAAAAAAAAGATGATGATAAGGAAAGTGAAGAGGAAGGTGAGCTTTAGTTCTGAGATGTGAGTGGATCTACATAGCACACACTGAAGTGTTTATCTGACCTCCATAACAGACTAAAAAATAAAGTTTTTGTTTGATGTGGATCCCTGCAAAAAAGGAACGTAATAATTTAAACATGGGTTGCAATTAAAATTAGAATAAATAAAAATAATGAACATTTCCTCTGACATCACAAATTTAATGCAGTTACCATTAGGCAAAGTGATCACATTAGATTTTCTTATTCAAAATGCTTAGAGCTCTAAGGATGATGATGATGTGTAACACAGTTGATCACTTTGTAATTCTGTTAATTTTCACATTTTCCTTCAAGGTTTCATTAAATTGATTAATATAAGTGGGTTTGTTGTACTGTGTAATCAAAGAACATTTCTGTTTATAAAAGCAGATTGCACCGTGGTGTGTACGATATTGATGTGAATTAAGTCTGTCAACACATTTCATGAAATCACAAAAATCATTAAGTAAAATAGAAATGTATTTATTTTAGCAAAAAGACCAGGTCTCAGTGTCACTGAACAGAATAATTCGTATTATAAAATTCAGTTTGTTCAGATTTTCTATCTACGTAGTTTTATGATTCTAATAATAAAAGTCTGCCATAAGTGTAACACGTGTCCAGTTGCTCTGTGGACCAGTTTTATGTCCCTACCAATGTCAGAATGAAAACTACTCCTTTTAATAATTTTAATGTCATTTATGGTTTTGTTGTGATACTGCTTCTGAATGCTTTCTTTGCTCCATCTGTGATGCTGTTAATGTTTTATGTGAAGAACTTTGAATTGTCCTTCACATGAAACGTGAGGTAGAAGTAAAATGTCTTTTTCTTACTGGGAATAAATAATGCTGAGGACATTTAGGGAATTCTGTATACGTTTTACACAGCGTCCCAGCTTTTTAGGAACTTGGAAATAAAACGAAGCTGATGACAACAGAACAAAAACCCAGAATAAAACTGGAAGATAATGAAGATCTACTTCATGCCAAAGCGGACCTTCAGGACCCGGCTCAGTGATGGGTCCGGTGTTTGGACCGGATGTGGTGTGAGTGGGTTCTGGGTGGACTATATAAAGGTAGGTGCTGCCACGCGCGCCCTCTGCGTGTGAAACATCGGTCGGATCGGACGGAGGTTTCTGGTGAGACCAGGTTTGTTTTAATCTCAGATCAGTTCGGTGTTCGGGTCTGTGCCCCGCGGTGAAACCCACCGAAACAGGGAAAAGTTCGGTTCCGTGTTGGTTTCTTTCAGTTCGGGTCAAAGCGGCTGAATCAGTTTCGGTCCTGATTGAAACTTTAACTATGATCATTTCATGCTGGATCCACCTGAAGGAACCACGCGGTGCGTCAGACGCTGCAGGATATGTTTTTGTAATTGGACAGAACCGGTCCAACAGCCCCAGTCCTTTCTGTGAGCCGTGCGGAGGGTGTGCTGCTTTCAGGATTTATCCAGAGAGAGCGCGTTGCTCCGTGGCCTGGATAAATGCTTTGTCACGGGCTTGGCTGCGGACCAAACTGGGCTGAGTCCGGTTCTTTGGAAGGTTGTGCTCGGTTCCGACACGCGAACATCCCGCATGTGGTCTGTTCCTCCAGGTGGTGGTGAACATGGTGCAGCTGTCTCCTTCTCCGACTCCGGATGTCCAACATCCAGCTGAACGCTCAGAGGGAGGTGAGGAAAAACGGGAGGATCCGGATCAGGTGGCGGACGGTGGTCCGAAGGTGGATCTGTCAGGGGGGCCGAACAGCCCCCAGCTGGAGGTCTCTACCGCCTACTGCGGATACGAAACTTACATTGAAGACGGCCTCATCTGCTTGAAGCATAAAATTCGGAACTTGGAGAAAAAGAAGGTAAGATGCTGAGAGTGCAAAGGGTCTCAGACCAGGATCCTGAGCCCAGTCTCTGAGCAGAATCCTTGTCCCAGACTCAGACCAGGATCCTGATCCCGGTCTCTTTAATACACAGCTGAAACTGAAGGACTACCAGAAGAGGCTGAGTCAGGGTGAGGTGCTGAACAAAGATCAGAAGGTGAGATCATATGACTGCAAATGGTGAGAAAAAGCTTTGTGTGTTTCCAACGTGTGTTTTGGGTTTTCCATCAGGCAGCTGTGGAAAAGTACGAGGAAGTGCTCCATAACCTGGAATTTGCTCGGGAGCTGCACAGAACCTTGGATGGTCTGACCCAGAGTGTAAGTCTTTATCCTAGATTAGAAGGTCCAGGTCTGAAACCGGAGCTGGTTAAATGTCCTCAGTTGGTCAGAAATCAGTAACTGATTTCAACTCAACTTTTCTTTTTTGTAACAAAGACAAATTTCTTGCCGAAAACATGCATGTGACCATGACTACGTATGTAACCATGACGACTTGCAGAAACATGATACATACCCGTTTGCTCCAGATTGTTGAGACAAAATGTGTAAATGTGGAAAAGTTGGTGTGATGAGTTTTTTTAACCTTTAGAAAAATATATGTTTTTATTAATTGTTTTTGCTGCTTTGACAGTAGCGTTTTTTTATTAACTACGTTTCACGTAAACATGAGCTTCTTGAATGTGGTCGTCACAGTAGACCAGGGTTAAGAATAAAACCTGAACTTTCTTTGTCTTCTGAGCTGAACCATCTCCTCCCTGCAGCTCCTGAAGGCCCAGAAGAAGGCGGTTAAGAAGGAGCAGGTGGAGAAGGTGGAGGCAGAGAGGAGGCGTCTGACGATGGTGCTCAGAATCCAGAACCTCCTTGCTGCCCTGCAGCAGGAACACATCCAGAGAGCCCTGCTGGTGGGACAGAACCGGGCCCCCCTCATCTCGACCCAGCAGCTTCACAGCCTGAACCAGCTGGCCGCTCTACTGGGGGTCCAGAGAGACTGCAGACTCAGGTGAGGGTCACTTCTCACGCTTAAAGCTGAGCTGGTGGTGTTTGGAGATGGTGGACCTGCTGTAGATGTCGTCCCTGCTGATGTGTGCTGGTTGACAGTGACTCAGCAGTTCTGTGGTGTGCAAAGGACGCTGGGAAATCTTGCTTTCAGTAGACACCCACCCAGTGGGTGAGGATGATGATAATGAAGAATCGTAATGAAGAAGCAGCTTTTTTACCGAGGTCTCAGACGGTGGCAGAATGTTCATTTCCTGTTCATGTTGGTTTTATGGACTTTGTTGGGACGGATTCTTCATCTGTTCACATGAGTCAGAACCAGGAGTGAAACAGATCAATCGTTTTATTATGCTGCTGATGCCTGGTCATTAAAACACACGTCACTGTTCATCTGCACATATTCTGCTTTCTCTAGTCCTGTTTCCACGTGGTCTTAGTTTTTTGTTTTGTCCTATTGAAATGAACAGGATTCTGCTGAAATCACTAAAATCTCAGCTCATTTTGGAGCTCTGTAACTCAGGCATGCTGTCACATAGAATCTTCATCCAGAGTTTAAATGGGTTTTAAAGATAAAACTTTTACTTACTTAACGGTAATTTTGGTATCTTGTACGGTTTTGACACAATCACTGTTTAAGTTTATGGAAAATCAGAGTTCGCCTTCAGAACCTTCCCACCAACGTGTATATCTGGCTCTGAAACTTTGTTCAAACTTCTGTCATGCCAGCAGTTTCTGCTGTACATACACAAACTGTACATCAGAATGTTGGCTTTTTTCCTCTTTCTTGACATTCAATATTGGTTTTTTTTCCTGATATTGTCCAGCTCTTAAGTTCTGATGCTGATATCAGCTGATACAATATATGGTCCCCCAGGAAAAAATCCTAAATAATTTCAGGTAGCGAACGTTGCATACCTCCTGTCCTGGAATTAACACATTGTGCTTTAGACAAACTGTAAACATTATTTGACAACTGCTTTAGTTTAAGTAGAGCTCTGGGAGAGTACAGTATTTATTTAGTCTGTAACAGCAACTTGGATCACCTTCTCCCTGAGATAACCCTGACAAACGCCCACTACAGCGGCCACATTTTTACTTCACAAACTGTAAACATATAGCTGAGGTGAAGTGCAAATAAGCCAGTTAAAAAAAATAAGCAGGTAAAAAAAAAAAAAAAAAAAAAAAAAAAAAAAGAATGAAATAAAAAACCTCCAGCACACATTTGTGTTACCCCAAGTAGGCCAGTGACTGGGCTCCAGCCAGTGGCCATAATTTGGTTCATACAATCACTAAACAGCTAACAAGTAACACAACCACCCTAAAGTAACAACCCACTCTTATAAGTAACCCAATGTTAAATAAAAACCTCAGAGTCTAGAGTCCAGTAAATGAAGCGGAGCCCTCAGAAGTGAACGATTGATGATGGCAGCGCTAGATAATGGTGGTCCTGTCCTTGTGAGCTTTTTCTGGATGAAAATCAACGTTATCGCAACGTGTTGGATTCTGTTTCTCATCTATGACGGGCAATGGTGCTAAAGAGCCGTCCGCTGTCCACACCAGTGCAGTAAGTAGCAGGGAAGGTCTGCTTGGACCTCTGGTAGCTGAAGGGCCCTCCTTGAATTGTGTTTGCAGAAAAAGACAAACGTACAAAATGAAAATATAATTCTCTTTTCCTCGAAGCACTGACAGTCCAAGGTTTATTATTTTCAGATAGATTTTTGACAACTTGGTTCTTCCTCTCAGAACCTCCGCTTTACAGTCACTGCAAATTATTTAAAATCTGGAGACACTTTGAAATAATTCCAAATCAAAGACATGTTGGCGAGTCCACTTTGAAGCATATTATGTTGCAGGTGAGACGCAGTTTCATGTCATCTAGTGCGCGCTAATTGCCGTCTACCTAAATGTTCAATTTTGCCTCGGAAATGCGAAAGCCACAGGATTTATTGTGAGTTGTGTGAAAATTGTTATTAAAAAATTTAAAACTAATCATTTCTGATATTTTTAAATTAATCTTATTTAATTTTCAAACAAAGTCCTCCGTTGTACACAATGAGGACGCAGCAGTGAACATACGGTTTATGTGGAATATTTGTACAATGACAACTCAAAGCCTCAAAGAAAGGAATAAAAACATGACTTAATTTGTAAAACAATCCTGGCAAAAGCCAACAGCCAAGGAGTGGAGCTGGTAATGAGTCAAAGCTACTCGAAAGCTGTGAAGACGGGAAAACTTTCCATATTTCCTTGTCTGAAACTAAAATGACAATAACTAAATAAATAAAAGATAAATGTATATAGGATCAGAGGTGGTAAGAAACACTGACGGACATCAGAGGAAACTTGTGGATCCCTGAGAAAATGCTGAATAAAGCTAGAAGGGGGTCAGGTATGATCGTTACCCCAGAGAGCTCGGACAGAGTTAGACGGGGCAGGACCAGAGTTAATGAATCGGTGAGGCGTCATCACTGCAACATTTGTCACACTGAGGGTCCACCACTGGGTAGATATGAGAGAGCTTGGCTTTAGACATGTGACCCCTGTAGACCACCTTGAACTGCCATAGAGAGTGATGAGCAGAATGACGTGGAGTTAACAAGTCCCAGAACTGAATCCAAGTGTCGTCAAACTCAAATGATTTAAAACACTAAGAAAAGAGGGGAGGAGAGACTGTTTTGGCAGGTCTTGTTCCCAGGCCGCCCTGATCCCAGCTGTGGGTGCTTGGTTTAAATCTGTCAGCTCAGTGTAGAGTTTAAAAATATTAATAAAACCAGGGGTACGCACGGGTGGTAGTAGGAAATTGGTTCAAATCCTGCCCCCACATTCCACTAGGTCAATGCAAAATACCTCGTTTATAAATAAGCCAGCTGATCTGTGGCATCTTAAGCTTCATCCGGGAAACCGGGAAGACGAGAGAACCCAGTTTTACAGAGACTGCAGTCAAGGTGCTCACTGGTGGAGGCTCGCAAAAACATTTTATTTGGGGGTCACAGTAGTGGAATAACACAAAGTAAAAGACTGCAGGGACGGCTGAGCACAGTGTGCCACAGGCGCATGGCGCACCTGGAAGTGGTCAGTGCTGACCGACGCGTCCTACAATTTACCCGCGGTGAAGGAAGTCTGGGACAAACTGCAACAAATCCATGAAGTGATGTCAGGCTTTTTTTTTATCTGAAATCTTTAACTCATTAAAAGAACTGCAAGACAGCTTCTTGCAGCCTCGCTCCCCATTGAGACTTTTCATGTCAGGGAGGGGGCGGTGCCTCAGGATCCTCATGGTGACAGGTGCATTAGGGTCCTCATGGTGAGGGACAGGGAGGCCAGGTGGAAGAGGAAAGGCGTGCAGGACACCACAGACCATGAATATTCTACAAACCTTTCTGGGATGGAAGAGCAGTCTGCCCCCCCGATGCATCCAACCACCCCCACCGGTTTCTGAGGAGGCCGATGGCTCGCTCCACAGCAGCACAGCATGGACCACATTAGCTCCTCCTCTGTGGGTTTGCAGATGGAGCGAGGAGCCGGCACTGCGGGGGGGGTGGGGGTAGCCACAGTCACCTACAGGTTCTAATAAAATAATGAATCAGGTTTTAGTTGTTGGTACGATGTACTGACCAGGAACCGCCTGCAGTTCGTCCCTATATTGCTGTGCTTCAGGATGGAGTCATGTGATGACCCAGGCCACCGCGATTGTTTTAATCACAAATAACTTGTACATTGACTGATATTGTACATTTTTAGGGTTCACGTAGACAAACTTTTTCTCACTCTGACCCTGATAGCAATATGATTGCGATCGATCCACCAATTACATTTGATAATGGCTGCAAACTACTTTTTGATGTTGGCCTGTTCTCCTACAGTGTAGGAAACTTAACATATGGAGTCGTCTTTTTAATAATGCCATCCACACTGGCTGGTATTACTGGGCTTAGGGATGGCAGAGATATATTCCAGACCTAAGGACAGGATGTTGATCATATCAAACACATATCAGCCCACCTGTTGGCTAGTCCCTGCAGGAAAGAGTTGCCAGAAACCTGATGGTGATCAACAGCAGCGGATGTATGGGGATTGCATGGTTCTGGCGGGTCAGTCGATCTAACACTTTGAAATGAATTTAATTCCATAGACAACCAAGATGTAGAGTTGGTCTGTCCACCATTTGCCCAGTAATAGAGACCGGATGTTGGCTGCCCAGTGGTACAGATGAAAATCGGGTAATGCTAGCTCACCATTTGGCTTGAACTTGTGTTAGTGAATTCTTGAAACCCAGGGGCGTCTGCCTTTCCATATATAGGAACTAATTGTATCATCAAAAGTACCAAAGACTATGGGATGAAGACTGGAACTAATTGGAAAAAGGTACAAAAGTTTAGGGAGATTCTGATTTTCACAGTTAACCTGCCCAGTTAAAGTGATGGCTAGAGGTGACCAGTCTTTGCTTGATCTGGTTTAGAAGAGGCAGGAAGTTTTATTATAAACAGTAGCTTATGGTTCTTTGGCTCACCTCAGCAAATCTCTCACTTGTCCAGTTTGTTTCTGAAGAACTGGGTGTCATAGAAATCTGGTGACAACTTCATCCAAATATGAGAGAATATTCATTCTGCTCACAGGTACATCTCATTTTCATAGATGGCCCCTTTTTTTTTTCTTGAGAGTCAGTTGGCAGCCAAAGGTAAACTTTCCCCTTGAAGGGAAAGAGAGAAAAGTCTAAATGAAGTGCTTTATTTAAAGGAAATGGTTCATTTTTGTGCAGATTTAATTTGTAATCAGAAAATCTACCAAACTGAGAGCAGGGATAGTATGGTGGAAAGTGTGGTAAAATTTGTATCTAGTTAGATGTTAATTAGCATGTGTATTAAATGCCACGTTAGCATCTGCTGGTTCACGAAAAGGACCAGCCTTCTCTCCCAATTTTAAACAGGCAGTGCAACAGGCAGCCCCTCCCCATTATCTTTACAGTGTTGCCAATTTAGCTATTGTGGCTATAATTGGCAAGTTTTTGTACCTCTCTAGCGGCACTTTTTGAAAAACAAATTTTGTGCCTTTTTCTGGTGTTGCTGGAGGCTTTGGTGGTTTTCTCTCTTGACTGACAGATTGTGCATGCTGACAGAACTGAGGTCACCAGAGTATCCATGTATGGCCACCTGTAAAGCTCTCTGAGGCGCTGTTTTGTGCGAATGACTCCCTGGTGGCCTTGATGTGGAAGGCGTATTACCTTTTCCTGTCTTTGGGACCACCAGGCATGTCCCACTGAACATCAGCAGTGGATTGACAGCAAGTTCATGTCGCACCAGGAAATATGGCTGCATCTCACCTGGACGAGACTTTTTCACCTTAGGCCACCCTGAATGGATGAGCTGCTGTAATTGAAAGGTCAGGGCCTTCACACTCGGCTTTAAAGTCTGCCAGTGGCATCGGTGTGAGGAGAGGCAAGACCTCCACTATCTCCATCAGAAAGTTGCGCTCAACATCCATGTCAGTGTTGGAGTTGACAAGGGGAACACGTAAGAGGCAGTCTGCCATTACTTTCTGAACATCAGGGCGGTACTGCACATCATATTGAAAACACATCGACCTTGCAGACACGGTGCCCGTTCTGTTCATACCTTCGGTGCTGAGGAGAGCAGTGAGAGCTTGGTGGTCAGTACGAAGTGTGAACCTGCGGCCCCACACAAGTTTGCCACCTTTCCACAGCCCAGACCCATGCTAAAGCCTCCTTTTCTGTGGTGGAGTACTTCGTCTCAGCAGAAGACAGTGTCTGGGAAGCAAATGCAACAAACTGATCTGGATGAAGCTGTGTCAAAACAGCTCCTAGTTCGTAGTCCGACGCATCTGTGGTGATGAGCGCAGCTAGTTTGGGGTTATAAATGGCAAGTGCTGGACTGTTGAGAAGCAATGTTTTTAGGTTAGGCCTGGTAAACATAACCCAACACGAGAAGATAAAAATCGGGCATTAAAGAGTTTTTATCATACTGTGTGTGGTGGCTCAGTCGGAAAAAACAGTCCGAAAATCCTTCTGTGTACTAGGCCTTAGTGAAGCTCCTTTTGCTGCTTCGTTCTACTGTAGTTCAGCCTGTATGTTTGCTCATGCTGCCATGTCTGTGGAGGCAGGAGCCTCAGCGATGGCAGTAAGGTGATCCTGGCTGGATGAAGACTATCCTTTGCAATGTCATGCCTCAGGAATGTAATGTGTGACTGGCTGAAGGAACTTTTCTTGAAGTTGATCTGCAGGCTGGCACCTCTGAGACGTTGAACAGCTTGCAGGTTTCACGCATTTCCTTTGAGCTTCCATGAACAATGACATGGTCCAGGTTGTTCTGAATGCCAGGCAGACCTTTCAGGATTGTTTGCATCATTTTCTGGAAAGCAGGTGGTGCTGATGCCAGGCCAAAGAGTACATGTGTAAACTGGAACAGACCATCATAAGTTCAGAAAACAAATCCTCCATATAAGGGAGAGGATGGCAGTCTGTAATGATACTCTTATTGGTTTCACGAAGGTCAGCGCACAGTCTTAGCCCTCTTCTACGCTTCCGTGACACAACCAGAGGACTCCTTTCAGACATCCAAGTTGACTACGTGAAACAGGATCAACATTGTCCACTGAGGATTTCTGGTTAACAGAAACAGGTTCATTCACAGTTTCATCTATGATGTGATTCACTTTGCCTCTGAGGTTGATGTTAAGTGCTTTAATGAGGTCCAGGGCTAGCAACAGTGAACCATGGGTATGGCGCAGGGAACAGGGGGTTATATGTGGTGGAGGCTGGAATGGTTGGAAGGTGGGGGTGGTCGATGGTGCCCTGTAGGGCTGGGCAGTTAATTGAATTTTAAGCGCGATCACGATCTGGGTTTTCAGTGATCATAAAAATGAAAGGATCCGATTATTTTTGTCCTTCGCAGTTTCCCCTGTGCTGTTTTCAGTTGCAAATCGAGCACAGCAGACATTGCAGAGCTCTGCTGCAGCCTCCTCCCACAGCCCCAGTTGCAAACATTTCACCAGTTATGGGCTGGACACACGGGAGGCGAAGTCGCTCCTTCTCCATTCATTTTCTATCAAACTTGCGTGATGAGGCAAAAATCGCTGCCCTCCTCCAGCCAAGTGACAGGTGACATTCCCGCAAGTGAACTGATGCGCTCGTTCACGGGGGCTTGTAACCCAACACAAGAAAATAGAAAAATATTCAATTTTTGTGAGTCGCGACTAAATAATCCAGAGACACAGAGAGATAAACGTTATAAACAAACAGAACTTTTTCTCAGTTAACACAGTGAACAACTCTGGATTTAAGAAACTCATCAACACGTTGGACAAACAGCATCATGGCCATCTCATCTCCATGTTAGTGGAGTATCTCTCCCTGCCCTGGATGATGAGGGTGTTGTGACGAACGTCGCTACAGTCCAATGTTTTGCCACCGCTGCAGACCTGTGGTCAAGCCGCACCATAGAGCCGTATATTAATGGTGCGCTACATTTTATTGACGCAGATTTTGACATGAAAACGAAATGTCTCCAGACTAATGTTTTTCCAGATCACACCGGGCAGAACGTAGCTCCTGGTCTGAGACTAACAATAGCTACGGGGACCTGGTGGAAACAAACTAGTCTGTATTACCACAGACAAGGTTCGAATGTTAGAGTGAGGGGGGGGGGGGGGGGGGGGGGGGGGGGGGGGGGGGGGGGGGGGGGGGGGGGGGGGGGGGGGGGGGGGG
>JBAFTB010000026.1:4426000-4438794 GCA_037177355.1 Melanotaenia trifasciata | reverse complement strand
TATATATATATGTATAATATACATTTTATGTATATGCATATGCATATGCATATGCATATGTATATGTATATGTATATATATATGTATATGTATGTATATGTATATATATATATGTATATGTATGTATATGTATATATATATCTGATGAAAAAGCATTTAATTGCATTTCAATTCATAACAGTGGAAAATGAAATTTTAAGTAGTTTACCTAGCAGCTCCAGCTGTTCTCTGATTAAAAGTCTACAACATGGAGGATCATTTTAGCTGTGTCTGACTTCCCCATTCTTTACTTCACACAGATATTATAGAGACTTTACTTTACTCATTCCTAGGACTACTTTAGTCATTCCTAGATGAACTTGGCTGATATTCACAGGTTTCCACTGAAAGTGATCTGATTTTCTTTTAGAAGTAGAAAACAATTTACATTTCCTACTGTGTTCCAGGTGAATTTACTCTGACACAGTAACACAAATCCTGAATCTGACACGTCTGTAGTAATCTCACATGTCTCAGCTTTCTGTAGAGACCAGGATTATGCATAGAGCGTTAGTGGTTGTGAAAATATAAATACTTAATTTATTTTGTGGATATCTTCTCAGGAGATGGAATAAAGAGAAGAGGTTCATGAATCTGTGTTGTTATCCACAGAAACGGGTGTACAGGGACCAAATGGAGCAGATGCTTCAGAACTACGCCTTTCCTTTGCTGAACTCGCCTCTCTGTTATCTGCGGGCCCGGGTACGTTAACCAACTCTTCACAAGATGCATCTGGTAATCTGTTCTGGTCTGTAGGCCCATGTTTACACTCCAGATCCAGTTTTATCTGATTACTTCAGAAGAGAACAATAAAAAATTTTAGGTTACTTGCGTAACCCCAGTTCTCACAGTAGCTCTTGTTTTGATGTCTCAGATAAGGATATGGATACGCCCCTCTGCGTATTCCTCAGAAGCACTCATGTCATTACACCACTCATGATTGGCTGGTGATTGTGACGCTCATGCCACCCTACCTTTAAGTAGCCTGTTGAGATAAGTGAGAGAAGTGCTTCTGGGGAAAACGCAGAGGGCGTATTCATAGTGAGACGTTTTCTATCTCTGATCATATCTCACGTCCTGAGAAATTATAAATAGCCACTTTGTTTTGGTTGTTTTAGATGGTAATTCCATATTTTTAATCCTGTAAATTATGTGAGCTATAAATTAAATAATGGAGCAGAAACATGTGCAGTGAAGGAGGACAGAGGAACAAAGGACCAAACCAAGACAAAGTAAGCTGCCATAGAGTCGTGTTTCTATGTTTCAGCAGCAGACTGCTGCTTTATGGTGGTCAGAAATGGTAAGATCCAGTTAGACTTTGTTTTCCTCAGGATAGAAGGACAGCTGGTGAATTAACTCTGAGCTGGTCTTAACTAAACCTCCGTCTTAGTTTTCCATTGTCTCTGTACAGTTTCATAAAAACTTAGATTCCTGTAAAAAAACATGATCCAAAGGCGAATAGTAGAAGAACCATCATTAATGTGACAATGGTGTGTTTTCCATCTGTGGAATCAAACAGATGTCACGCCTTCCATGAATCCTTCACGTCACAACATACTGAGACCTCCTCTGTCTCTGCCTCTAGCCCGTCTGGCTCCTGAGATGTCCCCTGCCTCCACCTCTAGCCCGTCTGTCTCCTGAGACGTCCTCTGTCTCCATCTCTAGCCCGTCTGTTTCCGGAGACCTCCTCTGTCTCCACCTCTAGCCCGTCTGTCTCCGGAGACCTCCTCTGTCTCCATCTCTAGCCCGTCTGTTTCCGGAGACCTCCTCTGTCTCCATCTCTAACCCGTCTGTCTCCTGAGACGTCCTCTGCCTCCACCTCTAGCCTGTCTGTCTCCTGAGACATCCTCTGTCTCCATCTCTAGCCCGTCTGTTTCCGGAGACCTCCTCTGTCTCCACCTCAAGCCCGTCTGTCTCCTGAGACGTCCTCTGTCTCCATCTCTAGCCCGTTTGTTTCCGGAGACCTCCTCTGTCTCCATCTCTGGCCTGTCTGTCTCCGGAGACCTCCTCTGTCTCCATCACTAACCCGTCTGTCTCCGGAGACCTCCTCTGTCTCCATCTCTAACCCGTCTGTCTCCTGAGACCTTCTATGTCTCCATCTCTAGCCCGTCTGTCTCCTGAGACGTCTTCTGTCTCCATCTCTAGCCGTCTGTCTCCTGAGACGTCCTCTGTCTCCATCTCTAGCCCTTCTGTTTCCGGAGACCTCCTCTGTCTCCACCTCTAGCCCGTCTGTCTCCGGAGACCTCCTCTGTCTCCATCTCTGGCCTGTCTGTCTCCTGAGACCTCCTCTGTCTCCATCTCTGGCCTGTCTGTCTCCTGAGACCTCCTCTGTCTCCGGAGACCTCCTCTGTCTCCATCTCTAACCCATCTGTCTCTTGAGACCTTCTATGTCTCCATCTCTAGCCCGTCTGTCTCCTGAGACGTCTTCTGTCTCCATCTCTAGCCCGTCTGTCTCCTGAAACGTCTTCTGTCTCCATCTCTAGCCCCTCTGTCTCCTGAGATCTCCTCTGTCTCCACCTGTTTTCTGCAGTCAGGTGAAGACGCAACTGGAGAAACTGAACTGGAACAAGACTGCAGGTCCAGATGGTTTTAGCTCCAGGCTTATAAAAATCTGTTTAGACCAACTATGTTAGATCCTTTAGCCCTTTTTCAACTTGAGAGACTGTTGTTTGGCTCCTCACCTTAAGGATGGAAACACTTTTCAGGACCCATTTTGGGTTGCTATGGTACCGTTCTTGGGATTAAATCTGAGATCCTTCAGTGTTTGCACCAAGTTATTTAAAATCTTCTATCAGTCTGTGGAGGAGCGTTCAGCTGGGAAACTGAACAAACTGATGCAGATGTTCTGGTTCTGTTCTGGGAACTGATCGGTGCTCCTGGAGCTGATCTTCTAAAGGTTGCTAAAAATGATGGACAATTATTCACATCCTCTATTCAACACAGTGAGGAAACGGCAGAGTGTGTTCAGTGAGAGGCTTCTTCAGGTCTGCTGTAACACAGAAAGGTTCAGGAGGTCATTCGCGTCAATATGACGATTAATGATTTATAATGTAACAAAAACATTAGCATTTCCCCTCAGGAATGATTTTTTCGTCTTATGATCTTTGTCTTATGATCATCAACAGTTGCAGTTTCACCACAAACAGACTTTAAAATGGAGCAGAAATATTTATGGAGCCTGTTTCCTCAAGCATTCTCCTTTTTTCCTGAGGTCCAGGGAAAATGTTCAGGAGAAGTCATATTTCTGGGTGTATAACTGTAACCTTTAACCTTTCCAACACCTGCAGCCATCTTTTTTGAGAGTTTGTAATCCTTGTGGTGCCTTTAAGTTGAACTGAAGGAAGCTGAAGTTTTCTTCTTGGTTCTTTCAGATGTTTCAGTTCTTCATACATTGCAGTTCTTCAGCTATAACTAAGAGTTCACTCAGTCACTTGTGTGTCATTGACTCCATCATTGGCTCTGTGGGTCTCGTCTCAGATAAATTCTGTCTGTTCTGTTCTTGTAGTCGTGCTGGGTCCTGCACTGCTTCAGTCCGCTGCGTTTCCATGACGAGGTGATGCTGAGGAATGCTGTGGAGTTGGTCAAACAGGATCTGATAGATGACAAGGACATGCCCGTCAAAGTGGAGGCAGCCATTGCTCTGCAGACACTGATCAGCAACCAGGAACAAGGTGTGTGGAGAAACACTGGTGATGAAAATGCTGCCAGTTACTGAGTGTGGTTTGTCCAACATAAATAAATACAACCCCGATTCTAAACAAACTGGGACTTTTCAAAAACTGCAAATAAAACCAGAATTCAATTATTTATAAACTCCATCCTAGTCTTAGTCTTAGTCTGCAGGACACGCCGTCCATGCTTTCCACAAACTAGTTCACATTTTCATCCAGGTTTCCACTTTGCCTCAGAGCATTTTAAATGAGCTTTGGTCCAGAGAAGACGGCGCTGGTTCTGGATCCTGTTCACATCTGGCTTCTTCTCTGCATTATGGAGCTTTAACATGCATTTATTGGTTTCAGGGTGAACTGTGTTCACAGACAGTGGTTTCTGGAAGGCTTCCTGAGTCCATGCAGTGGTTTCCAGTAGAGAATCATGTTTACTTTTAAAGCAGAAGATCACCAGCGTCCAGCCTTGTCCCATACACACAAAGATTCCTCCTGATTCTCTGAATCTTCTGATGATATTCTACAGTGTAGATGGTGGGTCTTCAAAGTCTGAGGAACATTTTTCTGAAATTGTTCCACAGTTTTAGATCCAGTTTGTCTCAGATTGGTGAACAACTGTCCAGCTTTCCATCTGAGAGACTCTGCCTCTCTGAAATGCTCCTTTTATACCCAGTCATGTTACTGACCTGTTGCCAGTTAACCCCTTATCAAGCGGGGTCATTTTGGCAAAAACGCCTGTAATATGACCTCTCCAAATTAGAATTCCTGCTGTTATTGAACCCTCTGGATTGTAAGTACAGGCTTGGGCTCTTTGTAAATGTAACACTCTCTAGTTTCACCCACAGCAATCAGAATCACTGTAAGTATTACTGATAAAAAGTTATACACTTTAAAAAAACACAGAAAAAAATATTTTTTTTGACCTCGCCTAACCTGTACGGACAGAATGAGACCAATCTCGATGGGCAATATTGATTTTTGACCTAGAAGTCAACATTTAAACTTTCTGCTTTTCTGTAAAAAAGGCTTTAGCGTTAGCGCTGTGGTTGTTGTGTGTCAAAATGGTTTATATCGTCGGAAAGACGAGACTTTGAGCTTTCATTTGATGTGTATATTGTGGTCATTCGTGACAGAGGGGCTTGTACACATGGCTGCAATGTTGTTGATTAGTGGTCATGTACCGGGACCGGTATGTCTGCATCATAAGGGATTAACCTGGTTAGTTGTCAAATGCTCCTCCAGGTGTTTTTGGTTTGTACCAGTTACTTTTCCAGCCTTTTGTTGCTCCTGTTCCTGTTGCTCATGTTGTTGATCTTCTACTGGGGATAAAATATGAGTTGATGAGATGTGGAAATCGAGATCGAGCTTTAACCTGCATTTGTGTTTGTGTGTTCTCAGCCAAGCTGTACATCCGGCCGTACATTCGTCCAGTGATGCAGGAGCTGCTTTATGTGGTCAAAGAGACAGAAAACGATGACCTTACAAATGTCATCCAGAAAATGATCTGCGAGTACAACCAGGAGATGGCCGCCATCGCTGTGGACATGACACACAACTTAGTAGGAAAACCATACACAATTTTCCTCTAGTTTTATTTTATGTTAAGTCAACATGTAGATGTGTTGACCGTCATGGTCAGGCTGAAGGTTCTGGTTAAATTCCAGGAGATGGATTTCTAACAAAAAATGTTTAACAGGCAGAGATCTTCACCAGGGTCCTTCAGAGTGAGGAGTACGAGGAGAACGAAGATAAGACCGTCATGGCACTTGGCATCCTCAGCACCATAGACACCATCCTCACCGTTATGGAGGACCATAAGGAGGTATCTGACCTTCAGGTGGTAGCTCTGTCTGGGAGATATTATCCTGCTGACATGTTCTTTCATATTCTCAGATCACTCAGCAGCTGGAGGGGATCTGTTTGCAGGTGATCGGCCTGGTCTTACAGAAGCCCATCATAGGTATGGCAGGTGTGTGTTTGTGGGGACATACTGTGTTTTACACCCATTCACAGCACAAAGATCTGGCTGCTTCAACTGCTCTCGTTTGTCTAAACAAACCACGATTTATTCACACTTCCTGAACAATAAAACACCACACACTCTGGTTAGAGCACACACGCTCTGGTTAGAGCACACACGCTCTGGTTAGAGCACACACGCTCTGGTTAGAGCACACACACTCTGATTAGAGCACACACACTGTGGTTAGAGCACACACTGTGGTTAGAGCACACACACTCTGGTTAGAGCACACACACTCTGGTTAGAGCATACACACTCTGGTTAGAGCTCACACACTCTGGTTAGAGCATCATCATCTATAACGGCCGTCGTAGGAAACAGGCTCATCTTTATAATAATACTGTAATAGCAATCGAAGCAAAGATGCTTATATTTCACCACCTCAGTGATGGAAGTCAGCCTTTAATATTGGGAGTAGGTGATTGGGACAGTCTATCTAAAGGCCGTGCGTTAATACTTGTTTTCAGAAAACACTGTAAACAATGAAAGAATCGTGTCCACTTTATAGCAAAAATCAGGGTTTATTAACATATATATGTTGAAGACATGTAGATTATTACGAATTAGATTGTGAAAATATGAAAAACATCAAATCAGAAATTATGTAATCTCGATGTAGTTTGAAAAATTTAATTAAATTGATGAAATGAATAAATGGGAACTGAGAGAAGGATGGGTAAATACACTTAAGGTAATTTAGAGAATGGAGAATGGATTATGTTAAATTAGGTTTAAACCTGGTACACACAAGGTTTTTTGATTTGATTGTAAATGGTCTGTACTTATATAGCGTTTTTACCCAAAGCGCTTTACATGTACCTCACATTCACCCATTTACACACACATTCACACACTGATGGCTGGAGCTGCTATTCAAGAGCTCAACCACGACCCATCAGGAGCAATTAGGGGTTCGGTGTCTTGCTCAGGGACACCTTGACATGAGCGGCAACCCTCGGGCTACAGGACGACCACTCTATCCACTGAGCCATTCTGCGTGATGAGATGTTTTATTTGTTCGAGACCCCACACATGAAGATAAAAATTAGGCATTTAACAGTGTTGATCATACTTTGTGTGGTGGTTCCGATAATCTCAGCACAGAAAAACACACACATAACGACGCTCTCCCGCAACCGATCTACAATCTAGTCCTCCGAGCCAGTAACCTCGCGTGACTAAACTTTATCTGACAAAATGCGAAGAAGATAAAACCATAGCAACAACCGGAAAAATTAAGAAGAACCATGGCAACAACCCAGCATGGAAGAGGATATTATAGATGAGGGAATGATGGTAGTCTTGGGACTAATGTTAACAGAAAAATCCATCCATTCATCCATCCATTTTCTGTCGGGTCACGGGGGCAGCTGCCTAAGCAGGGAAACCCAGACTTCCCTCTCCCCATCCACATTCACCAGCTTATCTGGAAGGATCCCGAGACGTTCCCAGGTCAGCCAAGAGATGTAGTTCGTCCAGCGTGTCCTGGGTCTTCCCCGGGGCCTCTTTCCCGAGTCCGCATCACTGTAGACGCCACACAGATCAGCCTGTCGATCTCCCGCTCCATCCTTCTCTCAGTCATGAACAAGACCCCGCCTCACAACGTCTCGAGTAGGGTCAGCAGCCCCCCATCCCCACTGTACACAGTGTTGATTGGAGCACTGCTTTCCCCTCCTGAGCCGCCGGATGGTGGACCAGAATCTTCTCGAAGCCGTCCGGAAGTCATTCTCCATGGCCTCTCCAAACTCCTACCATGCCTGAGTTTTTGCCTTAGCGACTGCCGAAGCTGCTTAGCCCACCGATAGCTTGACAGCATCTCTTACTGCCAGTGTCCACCAACAAGTTTGGGGGTTACCGCCACAACAGGCACCGACGACCTTACGGCCACAGCTGCGGCTGGCCGCCTCAACAATAGAGGCACGGAAGTCCAGCAACAAAACACCACTCGGATTCAGATCGGGGGGCCGTTCCTCCCAATCACGCCCCTCCAGGTCTCACTGTCATTGCCCACATGGGCATTGAAGTCCCCCAGCAGAACGAGGGAGTCCCCGGAAGGAGTGCTCTCCAACACCCCCTCCAAAAAGGGTGGGTACTCTGAACTGCTGTTTGGTGCATAACCACAAACAACAGTCAGGACCCGTCCCCCCACCTGAAGGCTGAGGGAGGCTACCCTTTCGTCCACCAGGGTGAACCCCAACATACAGGCACCATGTCGGGGGGCAATGAGCATGCCCACACCTGCTCGGCGCCTCTCACCAGGAGTAACTCTAGAATGGAATAGGGTCCAGCCCCTCTCAAGGACAGTGGTTCCAGAGCCCAAGCCATGCGCCGAGGTGAGTCCAACTATATCTACCCGGAACCGCTCAACCTCGCGCACCAGCTCAGGCTCCTTCCCCACCAGAGAGTTGACATTCCAAGTCCCTAGAGCTAGCTTTTGCAGCCGAGGATCAGACCGCCAGGCTCCCCGCCTCTGGCAGCCGCCGAGCTCACATTGCACCTGACCCTTATGGCCCCTCCTGCAGGGGGTGAGCTCACGGGAGGGGAGGCCCATGTCACCCTTTCGGGCTGAGCCTGACCGGGCCGCATGGGCAAAGGCCCGGCCACCAAGTGTCGCCTCCGTGCCCCATCTCCAAGCCTGGCTCTAGAGGGGGACCCCGGTGACCCACATCCTTGCTTTGTCATCATCATAGGGGTGACTTGAGCCGCACTTTGTCTGGTCCCTCCCCATGACACCTGTTTGCCATGGGTGACCCTACCACGGGCATGAGCCCCCGACAACATAGCCGCTAGCATCGTCAGGACGCACAAACTCCTTTACCACGGTAAGGTGGCGGTTCAGGGAGGAGAGAGAAAAATCCACAACTGAAAAAAATAACAGACTGAAGACAGCGTGAACACGGAATTTTTATTCTTCCTTGCTCCCTAGTCAGCTCACTTTCTGATTGGCTACGTTGTTAATACACCTCAGACAACAGGATCATTTTATAGGAAAATCTTATAAGACTCAAGGTCAGGCGTTTGCCACCCTTGGTCAAGAAAGAGCTAAATCAGGACAAAAACAGCCCAATAATCTTTATGTGTGTACCAAGCCTTAGCTGGGAGTTTAAGACATGAACCAGTGATCCTTGATTCCTCTGGGGATGGTATTACTCGTCTTCTGTCCGTGGGTCAGATGATGGTCGGTCCACGCAGCTTCTTAGCGGTGGTGGTTTTCCCCTGATTGTGGATCAGCCACCCGGAATCAGCACGGAGTTTTTGACTGGTTGTGTCGCAACTAGTCTATTAACTTTAGCATCAACTCGCTTACTTGATTTAAGAAAAAAGAAAAAGAAGATAAAATGTCGTCAACATTTAGCTGAGGTGCTAACGTGTTGCTGAGGCATTGCTGACGTGTTGCTGAGGTGTTGCTGACTCATTGCCGACCTGTGGGTAAATTAAAAGAAACAATATCAAAAGAAACACATAATCTGGTTACTTAAATGTTGCGGTAAAGTTGACCCAGTAATTAGTAAGTAGAGAAACTGTTGCCAGTGATCCTGATGGAAGGATGCTGTGATACCTGATCAATAAATGCTATCCTTCTGTTTAGGTTTTTATAACAGGAAACAAAGACAAACCTTTCTAGCGCAGTCTTGCAGTTTACTGATGAGACTGAGGCGTTCTCCTTGGATCTGTGGTCACACCAACACAATGGGGTCACATGACACCTTCACAGCACTGTGGTGAAAACCAGCTCACCTAGAACTGCTGTCAGCTTCCCTGCAAAGTTGATGGACCATAGAAAACCTGTCATGATGGTTTGAAAGTGTAACGTACAGACTATTCAGACAATAATCTAAATTTGTTGATGTGGAAAATTCTTAATTGTACCTCTAGAGGGAGCACATGCGCCTCCAGTGGAATGAGAACTATGGGTTTAAACACACCATTGCTTTAATCTGGTTTGAGGGTTTCATTAAGGGTTCATTGTTTCTGCAGTAAACAAGGTTATTCTTATTAAACAGCAGCCTCCACTTCTGCTTAAGAAGTTATTTTAAAAAGAAAATCATCCCAGTCAGATCCAAATTGTCGACTTATCCACCTCCATGAATCCACTTCATCTCCGTCTGTTAGCTGCTGACCAGCTGTGTTTCCTGTTGTTAGAGTTCTACGAGGAGATTCTGTCTCTGGCCTTTGGTCTCACCTGTCAGACCATCTCCCCCCAGATGTGGCAGCTGCTCAGTGTCCTCTATGAGGTCTTCCAACACGACTGCTTCGACTACTTCACAGGTACATTACAGACACACTTTCCAATGGAGTGAGAAGGAGAGTTAAAATAAACCTCACACAGATCTAAGATTATGAAGCAAGGTGAGTTTATTTATGCAGCACAGAGAATACCTGCAGTCAGAGTCATCTGATGCACGCAGACATCAGTGTGAAATACACCCTCATCAGTTATCTGAGAAAATACTGAGTTTTTTTAATTGTAGTAATCTGACTAAATCAGTGTATTTTACTGCATAATTTAAAAAATAGTTACATTATTCATGTTAAAATATGCTTTTTACACATAGTTAAATTGTTTACAGATGTTAATTCTTTCGTAGTGTTATTTCCAGTTTAAAAATAAAGTCCCCGATTTATTTAGTTAATTCATTGTTCTTGGGAGGTTTTTTTCTCCGTGTTGCGCGGAACTAGAAGCGTAGAAGATGCTGACACCGGAAGAGGAGATAAAGAGGGGGGTTGTTTTGTGCGCGGGAGTCATGGAGAGACGCTAAACGCTGAGCTGCGGAGAGGACGCGGAACCGCTGAAAGACGCGTAGAGACTATGAGCGTAAAAGGACTGTAAGGGTTTCACGGAATATCCCTTCTAGGCCTGAATAGCGTCTTTCGATTCAGTGGTTTGCCGAGAAGCTCATGAGTGAGTTGAGCAGTGTTTTCTTGGACAGAACAGTGCACGAAAGCACAACCTTTATTGGTGGATCACTGGTACCAAAATGACGCAATACTCTAAATTTCTTTTGTATTTTTATGGAACCATCAATTTTAAGTTTTTAATGGCTTTTTAGGATTTGTTGAGTATTTTGCCTCTGACTGTACTAAAAGAAATTCCACTTGAAGACCTAAGAGTGATTCTTTATGCGTCTTAGTAATTCGTAAAAATATCGAGTTAAAAAGACCAAACTTTCTGCTGTTTGGGACAAATTATAGTCAAAGTTAACATAGTCTCCTGTGGGGCAGTTGGTGGGTTCTCATCGGTTCCAGAGGCTTCTGGGAGAAAAAATGTAGGTCAGACAGCCATGAAGTCCTTTTAGTGAGAGATGTGCCATTATGCTACTCTTTGATGTTAAAATAATGCGTTTACTCAAAAAGTTGTGGAAACTGCAGTAGGTAAAAATATTTTTCTGATCCCTCTTCTCCCATTCTGTCAGTTGAGCCCTCCACACTGGTTCTGAGAGTTCTCAGCGTCCCATTATAAACTCTGAATTTCACTCAATCTGAAGTCGATCTTTGTCAATTCTTCAGAAAGCATTGAAGATATGAGACTGAGATTTCTGGATTGATACGTTGGTTTTAACATTGCTAACTGAAGCTGGACACTAATCTTTAAACATTCATCTTTCAAAATCAATAATTTCAGATTTATATTAATTTATGTAAAGAACCTTCTGGATCATCCATATATATGGATTTGACAGACATGATCTGAAGCTTTGTCTGGGACCAGAGTCCTCTGGTAAGAGAGTAATATAGAGATGAGTGTCATCAGCATAATTATGATCAGATATTTGATTTGATTCCATGATCCGAGCTGGTGGGAGCATATAAACGCTGAACAATAGGGGGCCCAGCATGGAGCCTTGGGGAACTCCATGTCATTTTTGGATAAATCTCTTAATAACTTGAAGAAGGGAGGTTTGAGATGAACATGTAAATGTGGTGCCTTAATGCCTCTTTTTTTACTTTTTTTTTTTTTTTTTTTTAACCAGTGATGTGATCACTGCAGATTTCAGGGTTCGTGGAAAGACATGTTGACTGTATGCAGAAGGTCAGATGACATTCAGCTGAAAAAACTACTAATAGACAACAGAAATTTAATTAGTTCATCATAATTATGTACAACAAAGAATCTTCATCAAATACCTTCTATGTTTCCACACGTCTAAACTCTAAGTTTATCGTCCATTTTTATTATTAACCTCTGAACACCTAGATTTATTTTACAATTACATGAAAACAAAATAAATACAGGAAAAAAAACAGAAAAAGTAAGAAAAAGAAAAACACCAATTAAATAAAATGTCAAATAAATGAATAGCTGAATAATAAATAAATTATATAAACTAAATAAATAACGGTAAATAAAACAAACATTTAAAGTAAAAAGAAATAAAATAACAGACGTCCAACGGTTGAACATGTACAGTCGGTGAGGTTGATGACTGGCTGTGTGTATGTTGCAGATATGATGCCTTTGCTGCACAACTACGTTACCGTGGATACAGACATGTTCCTGTCCAACCCGAAACACCTGGAGGTCATCTACAGCATGTGCAAGAAGGTTGGGTGCAGTTAGAAAGTTTTCCCAGCATGCCTCTGTAGGCTGAAGGTAAAGCTGTGGACTTTACCTGTTGCAGGTGCTGACAGTCGATGCAGGTGAGGACGCCGAGTGTCATGCTGCCAAACTCCTAGAAGTCATTATCCTTCAGTGCAGAGGCAGAGGCATTGACCAGGTCAGATCATCTGTTTTCTCAGTGAACACGCATGTTTCCAACCAAACCAACAACCAAACGTCCTCTGATGTCCTCATGAGGCTTCATGTTGCAGAATAATTAATTTCATTTAAAGTTTATTAAGTAAATGTTTAGATTTAAAGATTCAGAGGAAGAAGAGCGTGTGAAGCCAGTGAAGATTTGGGCTGAGAGGATTTCTGAAGTTAACCTGGGACTGATACTGAAAGAAATAGAAGTAAGAAAGGAATGTATTTCCCAGTGGAATACCATAAGGCAGTGGTTCCCAAACTTTTTTTGCTGGGCCCCCCTTTGGTTTATAAGAAAATTTTCATGCCCCCCCGGCATACTCAC
>JBAFTB010000026.1:4349724-4362904 GCA_037177355.1 Melanotaenia trifasciata | reverse complement strand
TTTCAGGAGAAAAAATATTGTTATTGAAACAAACACACAACAGAAACTATTTCCATGTTTCCACTTTTTCCTCATTTATAGTTATTTCTGCTACTTACCTTCTATTTCTGCTATTTACCTGCTATCCTCACTAAACCAGCTCCAACTCAATTTGTATTTGGCAAGTAAAAACTGTTTTCTTGGTTTTATTCCAGCCATAGAGGAGCATTATCTTTCTTCTTTTCAGAAACACATAGAACTTTTTGCTCCCTTGTTGATCTTTGACTGCTCCTGATTGGATGTTACCATGAAATTAAATGGTAAATGGACTGTACTTATATGGCACTTTTCTAGTCCTATGTTGACCACCCAAAGCGCTTTTACACTACATGTCACAGTCACGCATGCACACACACACACACACACACACACACACACACACACACACACACACACACACTCATAAATCTCTTCTATTGTTGCATACTAAGTGGTTTCTCCTATCACTTGCATCCATATCTCGATAGACACATCAGAAGGTAAAGTGGAGTTCAATGTCTTGCCCAAGGACACTTCAGCATGTAGTCAGAGGAAGCCTGGCATCTTCCTCCTAAGCTACAGCCGCCCAATTTAAGTTCTGGTTGGTAGAAAGTTTGACAGGAAGTGGCTTCATCATAATAGCTGGGTTAAAAAAGAGGTTTCTAACAGCATAGAAGTGATATTATTATTATTATTATTATTATTATTATGAAAATGTCATACATAATGTTATCATGGATCACTCATTGTGGATTAACAATTAAAAATTAAAATTTGTGGCTGGATTGTAAACCACTCAGATAGGAGAGAAAAGCATGGAATACTTTTTGTAAATTACCTAAAGGGTAAGCTATCGAGTACAGTTTATCCCAAAGAGTTACACAACACCCTGAGAAGCTGTTGACAAAATAAGTGGTAGCACTCAAAATCTTCACACGGAAGTAGAAAGAGACGGTGCCATGATGTGCATGACCTTCAATCATTCCTGCCATCATGACACAAGCTCAATAGGTGCATTTCCATTACCCCTAGAATTGTGCAATAGCTAAATATCACAAAAAAAAACAGTAATGGAAACGCCTACATTTCACTAAAACTCTCAAATATCGCTACAAAGTTTTTACGCTCTCATGAGGTAGTTTTTCAGACATGTCAATATAGAAGTATATCACAATAGTGTAATGTAAACACTTTTCTCTCATTTACGCTTCAACGGACATGACATAGCGGGTCATGTGACCAGTTCATTTCAAATTGAGATGGCGCAGTCTGAGTAGACGCAGGAGGAGACGGAAAGCTTTTTACAAATAATTAAAGAAAAAAATATAATCATCATCCCTGATGCAAGAGTTATACAAAGTTGTAGAAATCTTAATCCTCCTCAAAGTGGAGTCTCATGTGACAAAATTTTACACCATTAAACACCATTCAATGGAAACACCTGCAAATCTCAATTGCACTTTATCCAAATCTTAGAAATATCGCTTTTATTTTGCGAAATTCAGTAATGGAAACGCAGCAAATATTAACGTACAACAATAAGGTTATTTCTTTAACTTTTAAGTTGCATTCAGTTAGTAACACAACTCCACCTTACTAAAACTCTTGTCACTTTCTTGGTTGGGTTTAGGCATTATATTGACTTGGTTAGGGTTAGAAAATTATCATGGTTAGGACTAAAATCCTTTTTTGACAACTTAACTCCACCTTCATGGATGACATTTTGCTCAAAGCCTGGTGATATGTAAGCACAGCCCCTTTTACAGGCCAGTTTTGTCATCTAGCTGCAACAGTGAGTTGGTGCCTACCTTTGCAAATGAATCCAGTGTTTTTTTCTGCATGTTCTTTCTCAAATCACAAATCATTACATCATCGTATCACAGGTGTGATGTTAACTAGATCACACAATGTTAGAATATTAAGACTTGTTGCATTTTAGCATGTATGATTCAGTGCTTTGTTTGTAGTTAAATTCCACCTAATGCCCATAGACGTGTTTTCACAGCACTATGTTACACTCTACACTGTGATGCCGGCGTAATGCATTAAAATTTACTCTAGGGCAGTGGTTCCAGGGACACAGCAAGGCTAAATAAAACTTATTGTTTTTGCGCAGCTGGCAAAACATGGACAAGTTTGTGAAAGTACCAATGGGATTACAAATGAGTACAACATTTGTAATCAGTATTAAAGTACAAATTATACTGAATCAAGAACAAGTATTTCAGCTAGCAAAAAAAAAAAAAAAACAAAACCAAAAGAAAAAAGAAGCATGACCAGGTGATGGTCAAGTAATGGTCAATGGTGGGTAATGAAGAGAGACCACAGTGTGTTGTATGTATCAAAATACCAGCATCTGACAGTATGAAGCTAAATAAGTTATAACGCTACTTGGGGACTTCTCACCCTGAACACAAGAAAAGCCTGTTGATTACTTTAGATATAAACAATGTTGTTGATGATGAAAAGGGGTCCCTGCAGAAAAAGGTTTGGGAACCACTGCCCTAGGTGGACTGTTCCCACGATTAAATCCTCAGGCTAAGCAAATCAGAGGTGGGTTAACTCATACCTGTTCCACTCCTTCCCTTTTCACAAATCCCACCCAACTGCAACAAAAGTGCATCTGTCCTGGTTTAAAAATGTTTGTACAAAGAGCTTATGTAACATCTCATTCACGTTGGGTTTAGCCAGTATCTTCATTTGGCTGAAAACAGAAATCATTCTACGTTGCTTTTCTGTGTCACTTGCTTTCTTTTTCTCTAATGTTATTTCCTCCAACTGGTCATCGCAGATGGCTGCCCTCCCCAAGTCTCCAAGCTTTCACAAATGTGACTCAAAGGGAGCATATTTTTTCCCTTTTGTTTGATAGAGATGGTGAGGATGGACCGGAAAGCAAGAACTGATAGAAAAAATCTAAATAAAATTAGGGCCAGTTGCAGTAAGGATTCAGCCTCCTCTCACATGCTCTACAAAGTATTCTAACTCACGTAAGATGAGGTGACATGTAAAATGAATGGAAACGATCATCATCAGACGCTGTCAGTCATCTCCTCTTGGTTCCTGCTTATGTGGTTCATTTAGGTAAAATTGCTGTTTTTAGCTAAGTATACAAGAGTTTCCCAAATTCGAAATTCTTAGAGAAAATGGTAGAAGTTAGCTTTCATACAGCTGGCAGCTGTTATTTGTGTAACAAATGTGCAACTAATGAATGGGAGCAGTGATCTGCATTGTTCTCTTTCTCTTCTCCTGAATTCATGGTGTCTATCAGCAAGCACTCAAAGACCATGCTTGAAGGGGGTCGTTGGAGTCTTTTCAGTGACTTTTTAAAAAAAAAAGTGAGTAGCAGTAAATCCAGAGACTGTTTCTGGTGATATTGGCGTACTCCTCTTTTTAGATGGAAGAAATCAGAGCAACATCCATTTACCTTGACACGAGATTTGGGATTTTCATAAAATCCTTGACCTTCTGTCCCTTTTTCTAATGATTTAAGAAGGAATTTTAAAATAAATTTGATCAGTTTCACAATTTAAATGACTAGAGCAGCCAAAAGAAATGCAAATGTTGTCATGATCATGGTTTATGTTCTTGGTCTTTTGGTCATGTTTAGTTCTGTGTTGCTATTTGGTTCATGCTAATTAGTTTGCCTGGTCTGATTTGCTCATCCACTTTACCTGTTCCTAGTTAGTCCTTCCCCATGTGTATATATACCCCTTGGTGTTATTTATTCCCTGCCAGTCCATTGTTTATTGTCACTGTTTGTTATTGTTTTTGCTATTAGTGTTGTATGCCATGTCAGTTTTGCCTCCAGAGTCTTTTTGTTATGTTGAGTTTAGTTCTATTTTATTAAAAACTTTTTACCTGTACCGATCTGCCTCCTGCCTCTTCCACCTGCACTTGGAGCCTCATGTCTACGGCACTGTGACAAAAATGGGACATTTTTCAGCAATAAAGACCATGTTCATCACACAAGCTCCAGTTTACAGAACTATGTGACATTTTATTAATACAAACAATGTAGGCACATTTGGTACTGGACACCAGTTAGCATGGGCACTGTGACAAATCTATGGCTTTACAATCCCATACATAAACCATCGGGCACCATGTTTTCTGACATTGTTAAATTAGAGCCAGTGTTCAATTTTCTAGAAATCTGGTCCACAGTACTTCTAATACAATTATTAATACTAATATAGGATGATACAACCAGTGTTTACTCCCCATGTGCATCAGTGACCCTTGGGTCATACATGACCCAAGTGTTTTTTAACCAATCCAAACCATAAATATCCCACAAAAGCTGCAATTATGGCTAGTCTGGGATCGAGCAGCTTTTCCATTATAATTTAGCCCTTGTCAAAGTTGCTGACTTTTTTCTCTCTCTGCTTTCAATATACCAACTGTGAGGCCAGAGCCCAACCACCGCCAGATACTGCAGCGAGATAATCAGTCCTGTTCGTTTTATCTCTCAGTGATCTGGTTGGTGTATGTGTATTGATAGTTATGGTCCAGAATAATTTACACGAAAATCCAAAATTTTCTGTGAAATATCAAATTATCTTTGTTCTGTATGGATGTAGATTAACACACCTCTTAATGTGCAGATATCATATTTAAGTTCATCCCAATGTTAACAGCGAATATTTTCACAGAGATGTGACAAACTAATTTTCTGTATGTGTGTAAGTATTTCCACCCAGAGCCTTCTCTTGTGTTTTAATTATCTGATGGAAAAAAATGCACAGCTTTGGTCACATGAGGGCATGTCACCCTATGAAACAAGCAAGTTGCTAATGACTTTTTCAGGAACTAATTTTCTGCTTTGTGGCACAGCCCTATAAAACAAGGTTATTCTCCTCCACCAAGGGATGAATAGAGATTTAACTGTCTTTTCTGTTTATTGTCTTGTAGCAACATTTGCACATTGCTTATGCCACCAATTAAAGGTCATCTCTGGTGGCTTTTCCACTTTTTGATTTTATTTTTAATCTGTTTTAGAGCAAGGTCCATACACAAGGTTGAGCACAGCTATTTATATTGTAGATATTTAGCAAGAGCCTGTGTGTCCCAACATTTCACCTTCCTGTCTATTATGCCTTTTTTTTTTAACAGTCAAAACACATTGTGGCAAGAGCAGAAATGCGCTTGACAGAGATGCTGAATTTAACTTTAAAATGCTGAGACCTCACTGTTACCAACCCATGCACTGTTGCTCCCCCACCTGCCAGCACTCCTATAACTGACCTGAGTTTAGATACATAATGACTTGGGTCTACCAGATGATAGAATGATTTTAATATAGAGAGATGAGAATTTGCTCATGATTTAAGTCTGTGTGTATGTGTGTGTGTGTGTGTGTGCGTGTGTGTGTGTGTGTGTGTGTGTGTGTGTGTGTGTGTGTGGGTGTGTGTGTGTGTGTGTGCGTGTGCGTGTGTGTGTGTGTGTGTGTGTGTGTGTGATACCTAACATGGCTGGAGGTATAAAGATCTTCTCTGCATCAGGTGGTGGTCATCATGTCAGTCAGGCTGTGGCTGATGGGCGGATCCATGCCTCTGTTTTCTGAACAGGACAACCCCGCCTCCTTCTCACCTCACCTGCTCACCAGGTCAGTGTTCAGGAGACAGAGCAGAGCCAGGTGGGTCATTCTGCTCCCACAGGGTTCATACAGGAATCCAAGAGTTGAATTTACCACCTTTTTGCTGCCTCTACAACATTTTTACTACCAACACAACATCAAGCAGTGGCCTTTTATGGGGGCAGGGGTGGATGCATGACCCATGCATGATGATGGCCCATCCCTCATCCAATACAAAACGTTGTCCCACTTACCTGAAGGTATAAGTGTGACGCTGCCATGACTAAGACATCATACACGTTACAAATATTCCAGAAGACTTGGGGCATTTGTGTTTTTTAAAGAATGTAAACAAAATACTCCCTAATACCATCGTTCCGAGAGTATTAGCAGGGCTGGACGGGGTCATACACCCACCGTACAAAACGTACATTTTCCTGGTGTGAGGTGGAAAGTGGCTCGCTAGTATCAATGTACTCGGGCTGTTCCGACACCACTCATGCGCACCATGCGGACAGCAGGACCGGTCGACGCTACCAACGCCGGCCCAGGTCCTGCCGTCCTGCTCGCACATATATTTATATTATTAAGAGTTTTTTTTAGTTAAATGAACTTAAAACAAAAAAATCTGCATCAATGGAAAAGTCAGAATGTATTGAAGGAGTGATGAACATCTACTTTTTACTACCCCACGGATACCCAGTCTGAGAAGAAAAAAGAGGGGAGCCCAGTGCATCATGGGAAACTCCAAAACTTCACATGAGGCTTTAAAGTGGTTTGATTGCCTGAACCTCCACCTCATCCTCATCAGAAGAAGGAGGTTCTAAAAACCTAAATGTGAGTCAAAGGACAAGTCCTGGTCCAGAATAACTCCAAGGTCCTCACTAAGCCAAGGTAACACCATCCAAGTGTTCTGACCAGATGAATGGGTTAGGGGCGGGGCTTATGAGGCTCAGGTGCTGCTGGTCAGCATCTTTAATGGGGACAAACCAAGAACAAGTGATACGGTGTCGGGAATCTGATATAAAGCCGCACCATCATCTGTTCCACCACAATGTATCTGTGCCCGGTTTGACCTCCAGATGTCTGGTGGAGTCATAGCTTTGAATCCGAGAACCAGACGAGATCAGAGCAGAAGAGCTGCAATAGATCACAGCTCTGTTTTTCTTTCTTCGACCTACTAAAACCTGACGTAGCTCATCCATCCTTTTATATCTAAGACAAAGTACTTCCACCGCTGAAAAAAGTCGTATTTATTAACTTCTAGCAGTACTCTGAATGCTTCAGAGGTCCGTGGTACTGCATTGGAAGAGGTCCTGGTCATGGAGACTGAGCCCTCTCTTCCCCGATGTTTGGTCTTTCCCTTGCTCGTCCGAGTCTGAACAGATCGATGCACCGAAGAGCCGAATCAGCAGCAGCGTCAGGCTCTAAACATTAACTTCATTTAACTACACGAAATATCAGGCTGGAAAATGACTCGTTATTTAACTTTGTTCACGTCATGGTCATGTAAACAGCTTCACGTAAGCAGGATTTATGGAAAATTAGTATTGTGTTTGTATTGCTGGCTGACACTTGCTTACCAGACAGATGCAGTGAATTGCAGCTCCTCTGACTTCATCCTCTGGTGAGCGAGTTCCAGCTCACGGCATCATGTCTGAGATTTAGAGTAATTAGGGACTGTTAGAGAGACTGTTAGCACTTTATTATCCTTTACTGGAGTCAGCTGTTTCTTTATTGTTTACTTATTACAGTTTGACTCCTTGCTTCTTCTGTTTTAGGTTTTGATAGTGACCAGGTTTCTTATATAAGCATTTATTTGATTTTATTCTGTTCATTTATTTATTCTTCTGTGTTTTTTTTAAGTTTTTTATGCACATGTGTCCTGGCTTTAGAGAGGATGAGTATCCACTTCTTTTGTGGTGTGTATTGTCCTTTTGTGTCTGTTATCATGTTTTGTTTAGGTTTTTTTTTCTTCTACTTTTTACTGCAAATCAAATCCACCATTGAGTATGAATGAAAAATACCCTACCTTGTTCCGGCTCTGCTCCCTCTCTCAGGATCCTGACCTACTCATACCTGCTGTCCTTCAACGCCTGGCTGCTGCTGGCCCCCGTCATGCTGTGCTACGATTGGCAGGTGGGCAGCATCACCCTGGTGGAGTCTCTGGGGGACGTCCGCAACGTGGCCACCATGTTGCTGGCGGTGGTGATGGTGGCTCTGTGCCTGCACTGCATCTTCTCACTGCAGGTAAGATCCAGATGTGCCCACAAAGAAAGCGCATTTCCCAGGATCCCTGCTGCTTCCTGATGTTTATGTCTTTATGAATATTATAATCTGAGGACATGGAGAATAGCTGCAGCTGGTGGTAAAACAACGAGGATGAAGCTTGAAGTGACTGCATCAAGAAGAGAATGATGGATGTAAAAATCACATTTCACAGAAAATCTTTGTTTTTATGATTTTCAATGCATATGATTGAAGGAGGGTCCCTTTAATTCCAAGATGTGCCCCAATGAGCCAGGATTGCCCGTGATGACAGAATCCTGGCTGATCAGAAAATATCTGTTTGTCTTTCTGATGAAGGCATGGAGTAACCCTAACAGCTGGTAACACGTGTTGTGATTGGGGCTTGGTGGTGTACAGCTACCGGTCAAGTCTGGTCACACCTGTCTGTTAATTCTGAGTAGAAGTGTCCAAATTATGCATTTTTAAATGTGATTTATTCATTTGCTCAGTTGTGATTTAAAGAAAGATGGTTAGTTCAACTTTTTTCATCATATATTATTGGTGGGTCAGATGGTGTTTACTGAGGAGCAGACATGGACCCCTGACGCTCCTTTCCTTTGTTCATTGGTATATGGTCTGAATTTATATAGCGCTTTTCTGTACCTGGAATGATACCCAATATACAGTAGTATTACATCATACTAGGGTCCGACCGATATGAATTTTTTGAGGCCAATACCAATTCCGATATTTGACAGAATAAAAATTACCAATTAATCGGCCGATTTAAAAATAAACTTAATTTTTGGTTCATTAATGCTTACACCAACAAAAATATGAATTACAGGAGAACATTTTACTGTTTCACAATATTTTGTCTTTATATGTTTAACTTTACAACAGACGAATTTCCAAAAACATGCAACAAAGCATTAAATAACTAGGAAATTAAATTATCTAACCTTTAAAAAGTCGATCTATAAATGAATTGTATAAATTAATGATGAATTTATTAAATACATCTTGTTTTGTACTTCTTGCTGATGCAAATTAGAAGTAGGTTAAAGTGAAGTTAGCTAAACATTATTTATGAGGCCTTCTGATGCCCTTTAATGTTAAATTACATTTTCTTTACTCCAATATTTTCTTTGCCATGAAATATATTATGGCATATATTGTATATGAACCAAATAAAAACCAGATATGCTTTTCTCAATTGTCAAAAAGATGTCATCTTTGATAGAGTTATATTTTATATATAATGGTCACAAATGGTCTGGCACTAATTGTAACACATAGTGAGTCGCTGTTACAGCCTGTCACATTAGTATTTTCTGACAAAGTAAAACTAAAGGAGACATGACATCATGACGGTGTCTGAAGACAGACTGTAATATTAATAATATTAAGTTTTCGGTGCTGCAGTGACTAAGCCTCCTCCACTCTGCATTCACATCTCCCCTCCTAAAATACGCCTCAACCTACAGCTGACGGAGTGATGAACGGTCATTCTGTACTCTCAGATATTTTGTACACGAACGTTATTTCTGCAGTTACTGACTACTTAGCTAATACTATGCTAGGTCGTGATAAAAACAACGATGTTATTGCTAACATAGACGGGTGTTATGACTGGCCGTTTTTTAGGAATGATTTAACCACATGATATGTGTGAACCGCCGACATCAGTCGGTTCTTGGCTACAAGTCAACGTTGCAATGCTCTAACATTTTACATGCACATCCTGTTTCTGTGCTTCACACTTCAAAATAAGAGTTACGCTTACAGCAGTTAGCCAAAACATTACAATGGGTAGCACCTTAAGCTAATTTAGCACAACTTTAGCAATGCAGAGTAAATAAAAAGCTGACCGACACAACAAAGCACGTGCCACTCGTCATTTCACATGGCAAACAGAGTTAAGCAGAAACTGGAGACATGCTGAGTCATTAATTTCACAACATTATTATAAACTTACCTGTCAGCAAGCTCCACTCAGCACATTACTTAATGTAACCTGGCTAGCTACTAGCTAACCCAGTCAGAGCTCCATCTAGTGGATATAATTCTGCAGACACTTAACAGTATTTATTGTTTTATGAGAAAGTATGGCATATAATCTCCAAAACAACGGCTGTTATTGGCAATTTTGAAAAGGACTCATATTGGCCAATTAATTGGCCTGCTGATTAATCAGTCTGGCCCTACATCATACATCACATTCACACACTGATGGTGGACGCTGCCATGCAAGGCACTAACCATGACCCATCAGGAGCAATTTGGGGTTTGGTGTTTTGCTCAGGGATGTATTTATGTAGAAGAAGGAAGAACAAATCGGCCCTCATGTGTCAGGCTGCTACCTAACTCTGATAGAACTGTTGGACATAACAGTGAAGCACAGTTACATCACAATGGCAGATTTCCAACAAAGAATCTCAGGTATAAAGTACCGGTAACCACCTGGGCCGGACATGATCCACACCTAATGGTTAAAGATGCTAACTTCACTCCATGAGCACCTAGTGGCACAAATGAACCAACTGCTGAGGGATGGACCAAGGGACGGACAGTCCTGATACTGAAAGATCCGCAGAAAGGAACAGTTCCATCCAACTATCGGCTAATAACCTGTCTCTTCACAAGATGGAAGCTGCTGTCAGGCATCATGGATAAGATAAGTGGGTACATGGATCAACACATGACAGAGAAACAGAAAGGCATTGGTAAAGGTACCAGAGGAGCCAAACACCAGCTGCTGGTTAATGGAACTGTCGCCCAAGACTGCGAAGCCAGACAGACCAACATGTGTACTGGCTGGATTGATTACCTGTAAGCCTCTGACTCAAAGCCAGATACATGGATCTTGGAATGCCTGAAGCTGTACAAGATTAACAACTCTCTAAGAGCCTTCATTGCAAACTTAATGAGGCTGTGGCAGACCACCCTGGAGGCAAACCTTGAGCCAATTGCACAAGTCTCCATCAAGTTTGGTATATACCAAGGAGATGCTCTGTCCCCGCTGCTGTTCTGCATAGGCCTGAACCCCCTCAGCCAGTTAATCAACAAGCCTGGCTCGTGTAATGGAAACACTTTTCTCGCATTTACACTTCACCGGATGTGACGTAGCCGGTCACGTGAGCAGTTAATTTCAAATAGAAATGGCGCAGTCTGAGTAGATGCAGGAGGAAACGGAAATCTTTTTACAAATAAATAAAGAAAAAAATATAATCGTCATCCCTGATAGCAAACAACGGCGAAATGCAAGAGTTTTACAAAGATTTAGACATCTCAATCTGCATATATATATATATGTTTGTGTGTGTGTGTGTGTGTGTTAACTAGCTGTGTTATTATTATAGTACTACTTTACTCGTTTTCACTTGTTACTCAGTCATCCAGAGATCAGCCTGTTATTGACTTTATTTTTATTATTATTATCCAAGCTTGTCTGGATTCTACCATGGAGCCATGTCTGTGTATCTTCACTTTCTTTGTACTAAAACAACTTTACTGATAATAAGCTCATATTTAACAAACCAGCAGAGTAACTTCGAACACTTCATACAAAACCTGAATCATCAGTTGGGCCATCACAGCTTATGTTTTCATTGGGCCACTGTTTAAAAAAAACTTTCTGATGTCCATGACGGCTATAAGTCTACATCCCTCCTTCTGTCCTGCGTCAGGCAGGTGTAGTACGCAGGCTGCTGAAGCGCGTCTTCTTCTGGGGAGGTCATGCAGGCTGTATGCAGTCTACTTTCAGCTGCTGCAGCTCTCTGTTGGACTCCGGTACTTTACGTTACAGCCGAGAGGTTTTTTTTTATCCCCCTCAAAAGGACAATTCAGATTTGGGGCTTTTCAGACAACATCAGGGCTTCAGCCCAAGTAGCCACCCCCTAACTCCGCCCCTCATTTATAGCATGTTTCCAAAGATATGATATCCATGGGAGAAATGTTTTACCTCATCAATCTTTTTGCAGCACTTCCTGTTCCTCAGTAGAACATCACGTTCTGTCACATTCAGACTCTTCTGTAAACTGAGCTGTGACTTCGGGTCATCTCAAACTGAATATTTCTTTTAGAAAACAATCTTTAGTCAAACTCCAGGAAGGGAGGCTTTCTTTGAAAGTATTTATTCTGGGGATCTGTAGTCAGATCTACTAACTCCTTGAAGTAAACACTTTTTCCTGGAATGAAGAATGTTCACAGCTGGCTTTTTTTCCCCTCATGCTCGGAGCTTCAGCAAACTGCAGGTGAAAGTTCTGTGCTTTAGAAAGCACAAGTGGAATAGATTTAACTTTTAGTTCATGGAGATTATTCCTTGGATTTAATGTAACCAAGACCATGCAAAACCCCTCCCTGAATCACCAGCTTAACGTGGTGTAGGGGTCAGACTCCTCCCGTGTTCTGTTGTGTTGGTGCAGGAGCAGCGACCCCAAAGGATTTAGCACATGACTTCCCATTTCAGTTCTGGTTTTTCAAAATAAAACCCACATTACTTATAATCACAACATGAAACAAATATTAATCAGATGTGAAAACAACTCATTTCCAGGTGGGTTACAGTTATATCAGCTGATCACTGAGCGATCAGCTGGTGTGTGAAATCATCTCGCTATCAGCTGAACATAGAAATCTCTAAATCAGACATACTGTGCTAATTTCTGAACAACAGAGCAAGTGGGAATCAGTAAGAAGAATAGAATATAGAAGTACACACATATTAAATAAGGATGTGCAAAAATAATAGAATGTAAAAAGTAGAATAAAATGTGGTGGATAGAAGCAGCAGGTAGAGCCTGGTGTCTAAGCAGAGCTGACTTATTGATCAGAGTGATGGACAGGTTTCCTGTGTTGGAGTGTCTCAGTCTGGTAGAGAAAAAGCTCTACTGGCTGACCAGTGTGGTGGAGAGGATGGTCGGGTTCTCCATGATGGAAACCAGGTTGTTCAGAGTGAGACAACAGTCCCATCTAAGTGCAGAATAGAAAGCATCCTTCATAACACACTGCATGAGCCTAGAATGCTGTTGAAATGCAATGCCCAGTTCAACATCACTCGTACAAAGTGAAGCAGCACTCAGAAAATGTTGTTCTGCTTTGTTGCCAGCTTGGCTACTTCTTGAACGATAGGGGACTAGGGGACAGGGACTTTTTTTTTTTTAACTTGTCCTGTCCAGCATCATAGCAAGCAAAATGATAATCTGGTTTCTGTATCGTGCTGAACACATTTGCTCTGCCAAGGGGAGGCCTATGGGTAAGGCTCATAGATGTATTATTAGAACTGGATAACGGACTGAAAATGGCGGCCCATTCATTTCTATGGAAGTTGCTCACCCAGCGCATACGCCGAAAAAG
>JBAFTB010000026.1:4309282-4321858 GCA_037177355.1 Melanotaenia trifasciata | reverse complement strand
CAGAAGATCCTTCCTTCCAGCAGCTATCAGGCTGAAGAACAAAGCCCTTAATTAATTAATGTGATTGTTTAAAAAAAAAAAAAAAAAAAAATTACTACTACTACAATATTGAATTTCCCTTTGGGATTAATATTTCATTTCATTTCATTTCATTTCATCACACCATGTGATGTTTGTTGATCATTAATCAGACTATGTGATGTTTGTGGGTCATTAATCAGACTATGTGATGTGTGTGTGTCATTAATCAGACTATGTGATGTGTGTGTGTCATTAATCAGACTATGTGATGTGTGTGTGTCATTAATCAGACCATGTGATGTTTGTGGGTCATTAATCAGACTATGTGATGTTTGTGGGTCATTAATCAGACTATGTGATGTGTGTGTGTCATTAGTCAGACTATGTGATCATTGATCAGATTATGTGATGGGTGTGTCATTAATCAGACCATGTGACGTGTCAGTCATTAATCAGACTAATTGATATGTGTGAGTTGTTAATCAAACAGTAGATGCGTTTTTATTACCCCTAGAATTGCGCAAAACCTAAATATCGCAATTTAAAAAAATGCTAACGGAAACACCTACTATTCGAAAAACCTCTCAAATATGGCTAAAAAGTGTTTACGCTCATGACATAGTTTTTCAGATGTGTCAATATAGAAGCATATTGCAAAGGTTTGATGAAAACCCACATTTACACGTCCCACGGAGGTGACGTAGTGTGTCACATGATCAGTTCATTTCAAGTAAAGATGGCGTGGTATGAGCAGACGCAGGAGGAGATGGAAATTTTTTACAAATAATAAAAGAAAAAATGTATAACTGCCATCCTTGATATCCAACAGCAGCAAAATGCAGAGTTTCACTAAAAGTTAGAAACAAAGTGTTTTGCAGGACGAGATTTTACAAGAGTAAAAGCTAATGCACATAAAAACCGTTCAATGAAACTTTGTCAAAATTGTAGAAATATCACTAATTTTGCGAAAACTGTAAGAGAAACACAGCTTATGTGATATGTGAGAGTTACACATCACATAGTATGATAACTCACATTACATACTGTATTTCAGCTGTTTTTTGGTAGGTTTGTTATTAAATTGATTTGTTTCATGGAGGAAAACACACCCACCTTACATAGTTTAATTAATGACTCGTGCACACATCACATAGCGTTGCTGTCGGGTACAAACATCCTATGTCCAAAATTCATGATTTTTTTTTCCTTCATAAATCAGTACTATTGGTCACCCTTTATGACTGTCTGTAGTTTTACAAATATCTAACCAAAAAACACAATACCAAGTTTGATCACATTATGTCCATTATTACAAAAACCATACAGTTTTATTCATTTCTTGAAAATAACAGTTTTGGATATAGGAGGTTTGCGCCCGACAGCAGCGATATTCCGATTAATACAATCTGCTGAACAATAAATGAAGCTCAGTAAGCTTTGGTAAGCTTGTTATTAAATGTAAACACTAGTTCAAGATTATCCTGTAGAATCACATCATTGGCAGAAGCAGAAGAAGTGACCTTTATGATCCAAAGCTTCAGTAATAATAAATGAGTAGACCCAACAGAGCCGACATTCTCTCCACCAAATCAGTATGGTGTTATTGTGGACAGCTTGCATTAATTATTTTAATCATTTTATTTATGTATCATCATATTTTTTTAGTTTATTCTGTTCTGAAGTCCAGTTCAGGTCTGCTGTGTTTTCAGGACAGCTCTTTGCTGTAAATGGAAACAAAGCACCAATACAGGTGTCTATCACAGCTTTCTGGTGTGTTTCTGTCCCACCAGAGCTACAAGCTGGCTGTTGAACTCAAACCTGACCAGTCACAGGCCTGGATGAACATGGGGGGGATTCAACACATCAAGGTAAGAAATGGCTGAGAGGAGGCTTCATAGTGAACATAAAGCTGGATTTATACTTGCATAGTGTCTGCGTAAGGCCATATGCTCCACGAAGGTCTGCGGAGGCTTGACGCTCACTTCTTCCAGACCTGACGTGCACACCTGCTTGCAGTGCGGTTACACAGAAGTACTCCCTTGTGATTGATTGGTTTGTGATTGCATGTTTCTGGATTTCTGGAGCTTCTTGGTGAATTTGTGGGGTTACCATGGAAGAGAAACTTCAATAAGACGGCGTAACCATACACTCGAGTGCGGGAGCACATTTCACCGGCATCAGATGTGCCGACCGATACGCAGAGTATAAATCTACCTTAACACTGGCTACAAGCAATGTTCCAACACCCGACCTAAACATTAGATCATGTTCAGGTTTCACATTACCGCCATTACATAGTCTGGGTAACGACACAGCTAAAACCCTGTTGGATATAGAATAGGGTTAGTTTTCTCTGAGTTTTCGCCATTTAGTCTTCTGACATTGGATGGATCTTGGATTATGTTTCTAATGTATCTATTGGTGTGTGTGTCCGTGCAGGGAGACTATGCAGCTGCCAGAATGTACTACCAGCGGGCCCTTCTTCTGAGTCCTGGTTCCAAACTACTGAAGGAAAACTTGGCCAAGTTGGACCGGCTGGAAAAGAGACTGACCGGCGGGGCATAGGTGACACAGGTTCTCCTGATGCTGCATTCCAAGAGCAGGGTGCCGTCTGCCCTCCATGAGACAAACACCAGCAGCTGCATCAAGCAGACCAGACACAGATACAGCCTACCTGTGTAGGAGCAGAAGAGCTTGTCAGGACTGCAGGGTGTTGTAGGTGGAGCAGGTGGGCTGCAGTCAAAGCCTCAGACTACAAAGCGTGGGCAGGAGATGGGTGGACGGTGACAACCAGAAACTCCCTATATTCACCAGCTTTACTTCATTGTGCACATCTGCTCTCCACATTTGTGTTTATTTCCTTTCATGTTGAGTCATTAATGGTAGATTGTTACTCAGCTTTCTTCTCTGCCTTTAAAAGTTCTTCATGTATCTACATTAGTGCAGTGAAAGTGTGTGAAACAACTACTGTCATGAAGGGAGTGTGTTGGGGAGAGTTTCTGTGGGTACAATGTGTAAAAAACTAAAGAAACCATGGCTGAAACTCCACTTACAGGCTTTGTGCATCTAGAAGGACTTGGGAGTTCATCATTGTTCTGTTTTTATGAAGAACAGCTGCCAACAAACAACAGGAAAAGTTAGATTCAAACAGGTTTACCTTCTGATGGATGAATCCCAGGAAAGGTAAGTCTTTAGTAAAAAGATGATTGCTGGTCCTTTGTTAGAAGGCTGCAGACAATTAGCAGCTCCTCAGAGCTGGTAAATGGAGGTTTGAGCTTATGTTGTTTCTGCAGAGGAAACTTTGCAGCTGTGTTTAGCATCTATGTGAGCAGATCTCAGCTGTGCTCATGTGACCAGCTGCTGAACTGGAGGTCATCTTGTGGCTTCATCATCAACTCAAGAGTGCTGCTGTTTGAATGCTCCGTGTGGTTTTGTTGACAGTGATGTTTGCTGTGTTTATTTTGTGACGTGAAATGGGAAGAAAATGAAGTGACCAGTGCAATGACTGACTTGCACCAAAAAATAAAGTATATGTTTTATTACTTGCTGATTATTTTCTACCTAACGGAACTTTTATTTCATGGTGCAGCAGCGGGATGGAACCACTGTGGCCTTACAGAAGGATGGGTGCTCTCTGGTTATTTCAGCTTTCTCCCAGTCCAAAACATGATGAAATCCTAATTAAATGACTTAATGTTTGTCTGCTTTGGTGTCAGCCGTGTGATGTCTGTATATGTTGGTGTCAAAGACTTGTGAAAAGTTTACAGAAATAACAAAGATATTAGTTTTTTCCTAGGTCTAACTTCAAATATTGATTGGTGGAATAAATAAATGGTCTTTGAGCCACAGATTTTGAGCATCACAGTAATAAGAATAATGACGGCTCTGATGGAAAAAGCCTGACCTCACAAACTAGGATCTATGAACAGTTATCATGGATCTGTTTGTGTGGTCAGGAGGAAACAGCAGATCAACAAGTCAGAGATGGATTTCAGATCATTAACCTCTTCATGACGAGGCCAATTTTTCCACCTCTTGTCTAAAATAAAACCTCCTGTCTAAAACCCAGTCCCCAAAATAAATTGAGGATATCTTTCATGTGAAATATGAGAAAGACTAGCTGAGAGACCAGCAACATCGTTGGGATTGCTGGGTTTTGTTAGCTCAGCGTCTGCACCATAAACATAAAAAGGAGACCAATATCTGAACCCTGTGGTACTCCTCACCTGAACTCACCTCAACTGAGCTGATGGGAAGTTAAATTATTCATTCATTATTAAATCTATCCGCCCTTTCATCCAATCCGTCCATCTGTCCATCATCCATCCATTCATCCATCCATCCGTCCATCTGTCCTGAGGTTCCTCCTGGTTTTAAGCATAGACTGTAAGATGGACGGAGCCTCCGTGACATCACCCTTAGGTTTTTGAAGAGCTGAATTAAAGCTCATTGGGTGGTTCCCACTGTCGCCATTTTGTCAGCATCACGCGTGCCGTCATTCCCGGAAAATCAAAAAATGGCCAAAGAGGTGGAGCTGAGAGGAGGATTGTGAAGGTGGGGGTGGATGATAGATACCCATAAGACTCTGAACTGCCTGTAGCTAAGCGCTAACCAAGCTGATGGTAGCTAACCAGCTAACGGAGGTAGGCGGGCTCATTACCGCGTTTGTGCCACATTCTCCCTTCTTTCCACAGATATTGGATACATGTCAATCAATTGAAAACATAATATTTTATTTTACAATTTCACTTTTTTCCTGTACTGATTTATATTGGGATTTTGGCCTGTAGTTTGTGGTAACCAGCTGGCTATAACTGACATCAACATGCTCTGCACCCTCTTTTTAAAGACAGTCTCATCCCTTTATGTTTTCACAACCACACCCCCTGGCTGAAGTTTAACATATGTGAAATTAGTGGGCTGAGTTGAACACAAGTTTTTTTCAATTATTTTTTTCTGTTCTAAACATTTTTAGGTTGTCTTTTAATCAGTTGCTGCCTTTCACATGACATCCCTCTTTAGGCAGCATCCATTACAATTATATGTACTAGGCTGATTATGCAAATTAGATGATGACGTCATTTAGCGACTTCCAGCGACTGCCAATAGCTACTTTTCTTACTAAGGAGTTGGCTGCAGTGCGGTTGGCCTGCAGTTCTACGGCTGATGCTTTAGCTTAAGCAGCAACTTTTAAACTACCTAAAACCTGCTCTGGCTACAACTGTCATACAACTTTTCCCTTCAGTGTTAAAACTGAATTGGAATGAATCCTGAAAACGATCGACCAGTGTCTAAAATACATTTACATGTATGCATTTAGCAGACGCATAAAAGTGACTTGGTGAGTCAGCAGGTACTTCTCAGTCATCTGGCGGTTATACTCACGGTCAAAACATTGGCACCTGAGATCCAAACTTTCAGGCTAATAGCAAGCTAGTCAGGTAATCTTTACTGTTGTGCTCCCATGTGTTAGTAAATCAAATGGGAGAGTTCTAAAAAAAATGGACATTGTTGAGACAAGTGTGAAGATGACTGGCAAAACTAAAATACAATGCAAAACAAATTACAGATTACAAACAAATACTTTTTTTTTTTTTTTTCACCACCATTGAAGATTGAAACTAAGTGCTGACTGAATTGTGATTGTTCTTTGTTGTTGTCAGTCTGTGTAGTCCCATGTGTTTCCGGAGGGTGGAACGCCAGTTTTCCTGGATTATGTTAGCTCAGCAGCAGGTTGGAAACAGGAATGATACTTTTGTATGCGTTTACAGTTATGTGCTGCTGAGGCGATCAAATTAATATATGAATAAAATTATTTTATGTTATTTCTTATTCACGTTTTTTTCACATTGTCATTGCAAGTGTCCGCCCCCTCCACAACACCTTGATAGGTCAGAAGCAGCTGCAGTGGGAGGCTGCAGGACACAGGTTCACGAGATCTTTGTTCTACTAGACTGTACTACAGTGAGTTCTGACATGTTCCTCATAACCTAAAATGGGAATTAATATTATATCTTAATCCTTAGTGATCTTACTTTTTTATTTTACTTACCTTACAATAGTTTGTCATTTTGGGATGAATATATTGCACAGAGCTCAGAAGCAGCAAAGATGTCTAAAATAAGTTCAAATATGACGTAGAAAAGACATCCACAACGGCCACATTTTGGTTACAATTAGCCCCAATAGGCATCCCACGGACGTCAATACTTGACATTATTTAGACGTCGGAAAAAAAGACGTCTTCTGGCTTCACAGTCTACCTATTGTAGGGAACAAAACTGGACGTCCGATATGTCCTGGTAAAGATGTTGTTTAGACGTCACCTTGTGCAGCTGGTTCCTTGTTTCCTGTTTGGTTGGTTTTACACATCACCCTACTGCTGATGTGGTTTAAATTTATCCTTAGAAAACATGTTTTGTCTCCATTCCTGTGTTTGTCCTGACCTACACAGCTCTGAGGGAACATCTGATTTATAGTTTGGAATTGACAGCTATAACAGAACATAATGTTGTTTTGACTAGAAGACTCGTCACAGTGATGCAGATTCTGTTGGAATCAGATGGTCCAGATAAACGGTTCCGTGAAGCTAAGCTTCCCTATGCTGTCCATCACTGATACAGAAGCTCTCAAATATTCAATATTATAATGACACAAGGCTTAAGAGATGCCTCAGGGAAACAGCTGACAGAGTGCCATGGCAACACTCCTTGGTGTTCCTATGGTAACCTAGATGACCTTCAATTCTAGGTGAGCAGAGCAAAAGATAATTTTCTAATCAAAGAAGAACATCTCAAGGTACTTTATAGGCATAATACACAAACATTAAGAATTAATATATTCACTTCTAATTAAGGTCACAATGGTAGAGGGAGGGGTTTATGGTGGTATTGGATATGATGTGTCTGATATGGCCAAACATGTTCAGACAAGCTTTACCATAAAGCTGGATTTATACTTGGCGCACGAGTATAAATCCACCTTAATCTTTGACCTTAAGATAAGGGGTTTGTGGATCTTACGCATCAAGCTATTGTCAGGTATTGATAAGTCGCAACAAGTCAGGATGAGGAGGTGAGACGGCGATTCATGATGTTTTAATGAGGGAGTTTCTTCGACTGTAAAAAAATTGCAGATAAATTATGAAGATAAAGAAGGAAACAAGGTCATTGTCCCATTCTGCTAGTCTGACAACTGCAAAAATAAAGGAAAGAAGAAAAGTTCATCGGTTGAACCAGCAGGTCTCAACTCCTGCTGCATTTCACAGCAGCTCCAGACAGAAAGGTTTTATCAAGACAAAAGCCAGTGATGGTAGAGGGGTCAAACAATAACGTAAGGTTCCAGCCAAATGGTACAAAACTCAATAAAATACTTCAATACAAAACTTTTCATCCACTTTTTAGCTAAAACCTTCTGATCAGAAGCTTTGTCTCCACACAACTTTTACCACATTTATTTTAACAGTTTATGGTATTTCATTAAAAACAGGCAACATAATGATGAAAAACAGCTTCAAATATCAACAGGGGAGACCAGGGACAGGTGTAACAATTGTGACATTTCTGTCTCTAAGTTTTATTAACCCTGTGTGTTCAACCGGCTCTGCAAACTAACTTCAAGTATCTGCTAATAAATGGCATGGAAACTGCCTGTGCAGCACCACCAGAAAATGCATGGCTTTATCTCAAACACAAGGAATGAAATGTTACAACAGACCCCATAGTCATGGTCAGCTGGAACATGCCTTGGGGTGAAATGTAACATCATGAAGTGAGGCCCAAACATTTAAACAACAATGCTGTGGTCCCACAGCATAGAAGTTAAAGACGCTGTACAAAGGACTGTACTGTTTTACCTGGTATATTTAGTTTCGTGTGTTCGCATGTAGTTTTTACGTTCCACCACTAGGTGGCTGACCTGGCTGTAGTAATGTATCATGTCCAGCCGGCAGTGTGGCTCAGAGAGGCTCGGCATCACGTTGCTATTGCTTGAGCTGTGTCAGTGATAGTGTGCGTCTATCAGATGTAAGTAATCGTATTTAGGATTTACTCTTGCCTTGTATAAGCCCCTGTACTCTGCTTCCCTTGTGTTTGACCAAGAGTAATGGCCGTTTTAAGTTCTTTGAGAGTATTTTGGGAAGCTAACTGTTAGTCATTCAGCATAGCATATTTACCGCCTGTAGGCCCATTTGATGCAATTCATGTCCGTGGTTCATATTACATCGTTCATGTGAGATATATCATGATGAGTGCATTAACAGTTGCTTTAGTATTTATGGGCATTTATGTTATATATTTAATAACCAATAATAATCAGACATTTAGGCACATGTTTATCACTGGACAGTTACATTTACCAGGGGAAACATGTACTCATACTTTGTATTTTTTTTATTCTTTTTGCAGAAAACCACACACACACACCACTGTACGCAGGGATCCAGAAAGGCGCACCAGAGAAGTCACAGACAGGGACAGCATTTCAGGCGGACGACCCGGAGGGTGAGCAGACCAGGGCCGGGACTTGGGAGGCCGGACTGACTGGGACCGGATCTCTGGAGGACGGTGCAGAGGGAGGGCAGACCAGGGCCGGGATATGGCCGCTGGCGGGTAACCAGGAGGACAAGCAGACTCCGGCCGGGTCATGGAAGGAAGACCCGGAGGACAGGCAGACCTGAAGCGGAACCCTGGAGGTTGTGCTGGGAGGTGAGCAGGTTGGATCTCCTGTGGCTGAGCAGGCAGGGCCTCCGGCGGCAGAGCAGACTGCATGGACCAGAAGAGGGAGAGGAGCGTCTGGACCAGGGACCTCCTCAGGAACAGGGACCAGAAAAGGAAGAGGAGCGTCTGGACCAGGGACCTCCTCAGAAACAGGGACCAGAAGAGGGGAGCAGGACGGGGGTGCAGGCGTCGGAGTCTGCGGAGCAGGCCGTAGAGCAGGTGTCGGAGGCTGGTCCTCTGCAGGCAGGGCCTCCGGAGGCAGAACAGGCAGGGTCTCTGGAGGCTGAGCGGACAGGGTCCCCGCAGGCTGAGCAGGCAGGATCTCCGCAGGCCGAGACAAGACATAGGCCACCTTGACCCTTCCGGTTGGGAAAAATGACGGGCACCGGTCAATCTCCCGTAAACAATGAGCCAAAAAGGCTCGACACTGTCCAGGGTCACCAGAATATCGGTCAGCAGAAAATTCACCTGACTCATGAGTCGGACTAACAGATGGACTAGCATGCGGGTAGTGGACCTTCTTGGGGGCAGACTTACACAAAGAGGCTTGTGAGGATCGGTAGTTAGAAACGGATGGCGTAATGGCGCACCGATCCCTGAGCTCTGACGAGTCCATGGTTTGGCCAGATCGTGCTGTCACGTACCAGGAATGAGGACTCATAAATTATCAGAAACCCAGGGATAGGTAATGGAGGTTTATTTAACAGAGTAAAGAATGCACAGTTACTCAGGTAACTGGCGGAGCTCAGAGAGTCCGAGTGGAGAACGGCAGCAGCGGGCGCTTCTGTGTTTCTCCGTCAGAGCGATAAGCCAAGTCCATGATCTAGAGACAGAATCCTGTGAGCAATCCAGAGGCCAGTAAACCATAGAATCTGATAATTAACCAAGGCAGCGTTACCAGTCCAGGAACGAGTGGAGGCGAAAGTCCAGGTGCCAGAATACAGGGTCGACGGCAGACAGGCAGGCAGACAAGGCTGAGTTTTCCGGGAGCGGGGCGAGGCGAATATCCGGGTAACGAAATACAGGGTCGACGACAGGCAGGCAAACAGACACGGCTGAGTATCAATAAGGGAGCGGGCAGAGACGAATATCCAGATAACGGAATACAGGGTCGATGACAGGCAGGCAGGCAAGTAATACTAGGAAACAGACAGGGAACAAAGGCTGGATATATGCAGGGTAGAACTGAGACGATCTGGCCCTGAAAGGATGTCACAGACCTGTATAAGTAGTGCTTGCGACAGGTGGAGCGCATCAGCCCTAATCATGCTGAAAACTGGAGATGCGTTCGGGAAACGGCTGGGAAAAACTGACCCCTATCAGCGGAGACGTGACAACAGCAATGTCTCTTCACCTCCTGCAACCCCCCAGAAGCTGAGCTCCTAAGTCATGTGGAGAAGCTGTGGCAGCTAGATACGCTACCATACAGGAGTGAGCGGTTGATCACTAGGTCGAGACAAGATGCAGAGGCGGTCTGCATTTTGGGAGAGAAGACCACCTGAGTAATGGTCGATGGTGTGAACAGGTACGCCACTCCATTGCTATGAAAACAGGATCCCAAGCCAAAGGAGCAGCCTTGCCCCAGCTACGGGTGACAGAGAGACGGCTAGTTAGAGAGCCAGAGAAAGCCGCCATCTACGCCAAAGAAATCCACAAGCTCATTGATGCTGGCTTTTTCAAAGTCATATCCCCAGCCAAGGCTAAACAGAGCAGCTATTCCTGGTATATCCCACACCACATTGTCCAGCACAACTGGAAGTACCGAATAGTCTTTAATTGCTCCTTCAACCTCAATGGACAGAGCCTCAATGACCACCGTCTTCCTGGGCCCACGCTTGGAGCCACCCTGTTAGGGGTCCTTCTCAGGTTCCGAGAAGGGAATATTTCATCAAGTTTGACTGCTGGATGAAGACAAATCATTCCTTCGCTTCCTGTGGAGAGATGCCAAAGTGGACCGAGAACCTCCTATCTATGAGTGGCAAGTGCTCCCATTCGGGATGACGTGCAGTCCATGTTGTGCCACCTTTGCACTCCAGACTCACGTCCAGCGGAACACTGCACCAGAAGAAGATGCTTGGCTGTCAGTAGAACACTGTTTTCTACATTGATAACTGTTTTACAGAGCCTCCAGTCAGAACATCAAGCTTACTACCGCACACACACCACTGTACACACGCATCTCTCACTCATCAATAAAGACGGTTCAACGCCGAAATCCACCTCACCTGAATATAACAATTGTTGTCCTAAACCGATACCCTGGAGTGATTGTTAATCCACCCACAAACTAGCTACAGTCCTCCCTACAGACGCATTACGTAAATTTACAACCAATTTCTGAACCATTGTTGCACAGCAGCGTCCTGAGGATGAGAAATCACACTATACAACTTTTTCATCCGGTGTGTTGTATGTTTTGCTTCACACGCTTACAAACGGATATAAACACACCGGCCATTTAACATGCGCTGTGGCTGATTCAGCAAAGAAACACAAGAGAGAAGAGAGGAAAGGAAAGGGAGAAAGGGACAGAACAGGCAACATATGGGTGTTTTCCCTGTCCATGTCCTAATACAGTGATAACAAATATAGAAAACATTATGCAACAGGCTTTTCCTGCTGAAGAGAACTCACAGTACAGATAGGATAAAAGATGAATGCTGGATTAGCCGTTGATTGGGAGGTACGTCACTAGGAACATTGCAAAAGTTCTCTCCTGAGTCTTTAAACTACACTAACATCTTAATCATTAACATCAGTTTGGCCAGCTCGAGTAATATGCAGTGTGAAGGCAAACTAAAACAAAGGTGTGAAGATTTTCTGATTTTCCCCCATGAACAAAGTCCCCCAGACTTTCCTGGTGCAAATGCACCCAAAACAAATTGCTGTCATTCAAATCACATTTTCCTAACCATTACAACCTACCTACCCCATGAAAATGTGTTACAACTGTCCCAACTGCATTATCCATGAGCTAGCTAGCCATCCAGCTAACATATTATCATAAATAACCTGCTTGAAAGACAGCTAAACAGACACATGATCAGGATGATATAGCAAGCTGTGTAGTAACAAAAATAATATGGGACAAGAAAAATTACTTTCAGGGAAAGTCTACTTTAAACCAATTTTAACTCTCTGAGATTATTAGAGTGAAAGAACCCCAGTAACGAACACGCCAGGAAAAAAACAATAGATGAAAAGAAAGTGGAACAAAGAACCTGCACAAGCGCTCTGCATGACAATTCAACCATGATGATGAACCAGATAGTCAGGCCTTTAACTTAAAACATCGGGGGAGTGTTGCCATCAAAGTCATCACCATGTAAAAAGAAATGACAAGAAAAGGAGGGAAGAAAGAAAAGTCCCTGAGGACTTTCCAAAGGGATTAATAAAGTATATCTTCTTCTTCTTCTTCTTCTTCTTCTTCTTCTTCTTTCCATAGATATCTATACAAAGGCTACATGTCTCATCCCCGCTGTTAGCCAATGGAGCCGACCGGCCACAGCTGGCAGCCATCTTACCACAGGGAGCTCGCTCGCTGATAACATTGTTTTAATGGTGCATGAACTTTATAAATAACCATAACTTGCTCAGTTTTATAGTGATTTTCAAAAGGTTTGGTTTCTTTACTTATAACTAAAGATTCTTAGGCAGATCTTTAACCATGGACTTTAAACTGATAGGCGCAGTGACTATACACATGCACAAAGTATGGTAAATAAATATTTAGGCTACTCAGCATACAGAATGACATGACGTGACATGACATGACATGACATGACATGACATGACATGACATGACATGACATGACATGACATGACATGACATGACATG
>JBAFTB010000026.1:4291672-4302521 GCA_037177355.1 Melanotaenia trifasciata | reverse complement strand
GTGATGTTCAGTATGGTGTAAAAAGTAGTTCCAGGGTGGTGTTCAGTATGGTGTAAAAAGTAGTTCCAGGGTGATGTTCAGTATGGTGTAGCATTCCCTCTTCGTCTAACAACTGTCTGGAAACATCTGGGAAGTGAGGAGACCAGTTGCTGGAGTTTTAGGTGAGGAATGTTTTCCCATTCTGGTCTCATGTTTGAGATCTTCAAAGTCTTCACAATTTTATGTTGAGGAACATTTTTCTGAAATTTTTCCACAGTTTTAGATCCAGTTTTTCTCAGATTGGTAAACCTCTGTCCATCTTTCGATCTGAGAGACTCTGTCTCTCTGAAATGTTCCTTTTATACCCAGTCGTGTTACTGACCTGTTGCCAGTTAACCTAATTAGTTGTCATAGCTCCTCCAGGTGTTTCTGGTTTGTACCAGTTACTTTTCCAGCCTTTTGTTGCTCCTGTTCCAATTTTTTCCAGACGTGTTGCTGCATCAGATTCACTATCAGCTCATATTTTCCATCACATGGTAAAATGTCTCAGTTTCATGTTGTTGATCTTCTACTGGGAATAAAATATGAGTTGATGAGATGTGGAAATTATTGAATTCTGGTTTTACATTTTACACAGAGACACAGCTTTTTGGAGCTGGGCTTGTATGGCATGAATACACTCTGTTCTCTGTGGGATTTCTGGTCTTCTGACTGAGTTTAAAGCTTCAACACAAGTTCCAGGAACTGGAACAGGAACTATGAACATACTTCAAAGTTCCTAAACCTAAAAAGAGAGCTCCATCCTTCCATCCACCACCTTGAGGTCACATGATTTTAACCAATACTGCATTTCTGGTAAAACTGATGAAAATTTGTCACTGGAAGCTGTGAATGTGAGGAAAGTTCTGCACCTGAACACACCTTTAACATCTGTCTAAACTTGTTATCCAGATCTTCTCTTTTTGGATCCAGCTGACAAACAGCTTACTCTGCAGTGTGTGGACACGTCATGGGGCAGAAAACAACATCTGACAGACTTCACGGTTAAAATTCACCCAGTTTAAACGTGTTCACATGCTGGTTGGTTGATCTGACAACAGAGGGGGGTCACAGAGAGGAGGTCACATGGTTTCCTAACATTCAGGTCCGATCCTGGTCTTTTTCAGTCCACTTCGATTCAACCATCAAAAGTGGAACATTCCAGCTGATGTTACTGATCATTTAGATTTCCTTGCATAATTTTTGCTCCTGGAATCTGTGGCAAACATCAGCTCTCCATGTGGTGCTCCCACTGAGCTGCAAGGTACAGAAAACTTTAAGAAAAACTAAACATGTTCTCTTTCACAAATTAAAAAACCTGAGCTTGTACTTATTAACAATCCAGTAATGTAGATTCTGGCCACTAGAGGGCACCAATGGGCTGTTGTTATTTTTGACTGCGAGTCTGTGTTTTAGAATATTGCTGTAGAGCAGATTTTCATGATCCCCATTTATTCACTTTGGGACTAGGTCTTCAGGCTCCCAAATGTTGGAAACAAAATGTTCAAATAATGAAAATTAAGTTGTTTCATGTGAACTTGGCCTCAATATGAACAATTACACAGGCTCTGAACACTTAAAACCTCAGGAAATCCAGAAATAAACTGTTTGATTGCTCCTGGTCAGCTTTGCTTCAGCATTCAAACATCTGTGTGGAAAAAAGTGACATTGAGTCTAAATAATGATACAAATGTTCAAATTGATTAGTTTAGCCAGCAGTGAGTGGATATACCTACTCTTTTTATTTCAGGATACCAGTAAGTGGCCACCGAAATGTGAGGAGGACCTCTTAAACTAACTTTTGTCCATCTAAATCTGGGAAATATCTGCCTGTAAAATGTGTTTTTGCCCCATGCAGCAGATTGAACCCATTAACAGGACTATACAGGAGGTCAGGTCAGGATAAAACATGTATTCTGAAACAAAAAGGAAGATAGAAATGAGAAAAGATGTGTACATTAGAGAAACGTTGGAGGAAACAAAAGTTTGTGTTCTTAAAAAGCTGCAGACAAACAGATGAAAACAGCATCTCAGCCTGAGGTACAGGAGTGGAAATAAAAAAGGTCTGAGCAGGTTTCAGGTATCATTAGGCTACACTGTGAGGATTCTGGTTCAGGTTCTGTAAGGCACACAGACACAGGGAATACGGCATCATGTGTGCTGAGCTGCAGCAGGAGGCGTGGAGAGCAAATGAAAGATTATGGAACTCGTCCCCTGAGTTTGGAGCGATGCCATGTCGTCTAAAACCCGCTGCAGTGATCCGGGTCAAGCGGGGGTCAGATTTAAATCTCGTTTGTAGACAGATTTCTTCCTGATGAAACCACAGAGACAAACTAGGAGCTGACTTCCGATCATCCCCTGGTCACATGACCCTCCCAGCAGCCCGCTTCAGATCCAGTTCTCAGGCAGGTCTGAAGTCTGAGAGCATCCCAACATGAGCATGCACAGCTGAGTTGATGGTAACAAACCACTGGGTGGTGCTGGGTGGAAGGTGGAGCTGACAATAACAGTACCAGGTGGGTAATGAATTCTTAGAGGACACAGCGCCCTCTAGTGACTCAGGAGCATATGATGAAATAAAAACCTCTGAAGGAGTTACAAACCTGCTCCTCATCTCCAAAACCATCATGAACAGAGGACTGATGCACTCAGAGGTGTGTGTGTGTGTGTGTGTGTTTAAGTGTGTGCATAAATTACAGACTGTGAATATTACAGAGAATACGGGGGGTGGGCATGAGTCTGTTTATAATCGTGCATGTGGCGGTCTCAACCTGAAGAATCTAAATGCTAAAAACTTGCCGTAAAAAGTCTGTGAGCGTCCAGGTGTGGACCAATCAGCAGTCTCAGAATAAAAGAAGGCGGGGCCGCTTGTGCTCCTTATGTCAAATCCCTGAGCAAAGTCACTGAACATTCAGAACCCATTGGCCAAGGCGTAGGCACAGGAAACAGGAAGTTGGAAACAGGAAACAGGAAGTTGGAAACAGGAAACAGGAAGTGGTAAACAGGAAACCAACATGTCCTCCTCTCTATGAGCCTCCGGTCTTGGGCAGCGGTCTCATTCCCGGGGCCGATAGGAGCTGTAGTATCTGGGGTAAAGGGGGGTGTAGTGGCTGGAGTGGTTGGAGGGGGTGGAGGGAAGGTAGGAGCTGGACGGGGTGAAGGTGGGGGAGGAGGAGAAGTAGGAGGGTGAGTAGGAGGAGTAAGGGGATGAGGACGTGTAGAGGACGGAGGAGCGCGCCATGCTGGACAGGGGCCGAGTTCGGGGGGAGGGGCTCCATGTGGGGCGTCTGAGACCCAGACTGGGGGTCCTGTAGGGGGAGGAGGGGGTTGAACCGGGCTGGGTGGACCGGATGGTGCTGGGGGGAGAGGAGGGGTGAGAGTCAGAGGTGTAGAGCCTTGGGAGGCCTGAGCTGCGGGGGAGGGTGGGAGAGATGTTGACATTGAAACTGTGGGAATCAACCACGAACGTCCGGACCCCAAGGGTCCACTGGGAGTGAGCCAGTCTCAGGGGGGAGGATGGGGTCTGGGTGGAAGGGGAGGATGGGGCTTCAAGAGAGGGAGGGCTTTCTGGTGGGGGGCCGGCAGACGGTGTGGACGGGCTGCAGGGGGGTTTGAGCGTGGTTGGGGAGGTGAGGGCTGAGGCCAGGACGGCGGCAGCAGTGCTGACCACCGAGGGGCTGAGGGGGTCGTCAAAAAGACCCAACGGGGGGCTTGAGAGGCCTACAGAGGGGGCGCTGCCAGGGTCCAAATCCGACACGGAGCCTTGGGTTAGGTTGGAGGCTGAGGGACTTACTTTGCTGGTCTTCCCGCGGGCCAACCTGCCCCCCCGGGTGCGGTGAGACTGCTCCTGATCAAAGGCCAGGTCCTCCAGGCGCTGAGTGAGGGCCAGTTTCTGCTGGATGGCCATTCGCAGGAGGGAGTTCAGAGTCTTCTTCTCGTCCTCAGCTGCAGCCAGCTGCCTCTGCATCTCATCCAACTGGGTCATGTACTCATCACACCTGGAGGAGGCACAAGGTTCAGCAGGTGCAGCTGGAAAAACATCATAATCGGGGAATATGTGAATGTCACTGACCTGGTGGCAAACATGGCTCGCAGAGAGGAGAAGGTGGCGGCGTCCTCCTTCAGGGCCTTCAGCTCATTCCTCAGCTTCATCATGGTGTCCGTAACCATGGACTTCTCTGCCTCGTATTTACTCTTCAGGTTGGATAAAGCCACCTCTGCTGTCTAGAAAGAAAAACACACACTCTGTTTCACGAGGTTCTAAAATCTCATTCCAGAAACATATCAAAAACAGCAACCGAACGGCTTAAAAACAGGCTGAAGCTTCATGTAGCATTTAGCCATTAATACACCAGGTGTCAGATTCCCACCAGCAGTTTAACCAACAGTTTCCACCTGCCCTCCTCTTCACCAGCACCACTTTCTAGTAACAGGTCAGACCTCTTTAACTCTTGGTGTGATAGATGGAAGCAGGTAGTGGAATCCTTCCTCAGAGGTTTCACTCCATATCAACAGGACAGCATTACACAGTTGCTGCACATCCATGATGAGAATCTCCCGTTCCACGACATCCCAAAGCTGCTCTACTGGACTGAGATCTGGTGACTGTGGAGGCCGCTGTGAGTCCAGTGAACTCATTGTCATGTTCTAGAAAGCAGGTGGAGATGATCTGAGGGATGGACATGGTCAGCAACAATACTCAGGTAGACTGTGGTGGTTAAACCAGGCCATGTTAGTACTGAGGGGACCAAAGTGGGCAAAGAAAATATCCCCCACACCATTACACCAGCAGCAGCCTGAAGCGCTGACCCAAGGCAGGATGGATCCATGTTTTCATGATGTTTCCAGCAAATTCTGAGCCTAGTATCTGAATGTGGAGCTGAAATTAAGACTCAGACCAGCAACATTTCTCCATCTTCTATTGTCCAACAACCATGCCACGTTCAAACTCTCTTAAATCCCCTTTCTTCCTCATTCTGATGCTCAGTTTGAACTTCACCACATCTACATGACTACATGCTGCCGTGTGATTGGCTGGTTGGATTTTAGTGTGAACAGCAGGTGAACAGGTGGAGCTGATGAAGTGGACGGTGAGTATAAATAACTTAATGAGGACTGAGGACTTACTGTTTAGTTCAGAAATCTGAGTCCCGGTTTCAGTTCTCCATGAAAAGCTTTAGATGATGTGAACTCACCTGTTTGTTGGCCTTCAGCACCAGTCTGAGGGTGGCTATCTGCTCCCTCTTGGTGCTGAGTAAGGACTTGAGCTTCAGAACCTCCTCCATGCAGCTCTCTTTGTCCTTGTCTAGCAGAGGGGCCAGTTCCCGGGCGGCAGCTCTCTGTCTGGACAGCTGTAAGGACATGTCTACTGCCCGCTGGAGGTGCTTCACCTACAAGACCACAGATGGAGGGGAGAGGAGGTGACCACACAACGGACAGGAGGATAGAACATGGACTAGCTTGTTCTTCAGATGGAAAAGAGAGGGAGGAAGGAGATGATGGGGAATTTGGCCAGTAACAGGGATTTAATCTAGTGGAACAGAGGAGTGACAGGAAGGAAGAAAGGAGGAGAAACTGAAGGGTTAAAAAATGAAACACGTTTCTCTGACTAACTCAGAACGAGCAAGATCTTCTACCTGCTCTCTGATGATGGCATTCAGGTTGTAGATGTTCATGGGCTCCCTGCGCAGCTCACCGGGAGGCTCCAGGGCAGGCGATGATGAAGAAGATGACGATGATGAGGCACTGATGCTGGGAGAGCGAGTGGGAGGCGTCTGGGATGGCTCCCTCTCTCCCTCCTTCTCCTCTCTCCTAGACTCCGCAGACAGAGGCTGCTTGGATGGGGACTCAGAAGGGCTCCGTGGCTCCCTCGGGATGGACGTGACGGTGGCCAACCGCCTGGCCAGACGTGGGGTCAGGAGGACTTTGCTGTTGTCTGAAGACAAGGCTTTGAGACTGGCGCTGAGGCCCCGGAGCCCTCTGCCCTGTCTGGAAAAACAGAAAGAAGAATTTCTCTTCATCAGTATTTAGAATCATCATGGAGGGATGTTATTCGTCAGATTACAAAGACGTCTTAGAGACATAAAGACCTGGATGACTCTGAATTTTCTCCTTCTAAACTCAGACAGACTGAGGTTCTTGTCCTTGGACCTGAGAACACAACACTGTCTTAGAGTGATGCAGGAAAACTGGTCCATGGACCTTTTTCTTCCAGACTGGACGACTGTAATTCCTGATTTTTGTTCTGAAAAGTCTCCATCTGATCCAAGGTGCTGACAAGGATCATCAGAGATCATATTTCTCCAGTTTTATCTTCTCCTCTTCAGCTTCCTGTTAAATCCAGAATCAGATCTAAAATTCTTCTCCTCACATATAAAACTCTTAGTGACCAAGATCCACTGGATCTTAAAGATTTCAGAGTTTCAGATTTTCCCATCAAAGCTTCACTCTCAGATTGCAGGTTTACTGGAGGTTCCTAGAGGTTCTAAAAGTAGAACGGGAGGCAAAACCTCCAGTTATTGGACCTCTCTAACTTCATATCATCTTTAAACTTTTCTTCCTGATAAATCTTATAGAGGGTCTGGCTTGGTGACCCTGATCCATCCTTTAGTCCTGCTGCTAGAGGCCGAGGCTGCTAGGGGAACGTCCCATGATGCACTGGGCTCCTCTCTGCTCTCTTTAGTCTCCATGTAGAAATATCTGACGTTGTTGTTGTTCATTCATTTGTGTTTCTCTTCTTTCTCAGCAGGAATCCCTGGATCAGAGTTGTGCTTCTGGTCCTCTTTCCTGTCCTCTCCAACCCCAACTGGTCCAGGAAGATAGATTTCCTTCCTGGTTGTGGTTTTGATGGAGGGTTTCCTTCTTGGTTCTAGGGCTAAGCGATATGGCCTATAACCAATATCCTGATACACCATATATATCTTGATGTTTCAAGATCTCTTCTGAAACTATAAATGATGAATTCAACATCATCAGCATAAAAAGACACCAGTAGGATTTAAGTAAACTCTGCTAAATTTAACTTTATTGTCATTTTTCCTTTCATTATACTTTTTATTCTGAACCAGGAACCTGCTCTCATAAACGTAATAAACAAGAGTTTCCCCGACCGTTATATTAGGGGGGGTGCCCCAACCCCCCATCATCAATCCCTGCCACCCCTAGAAGATCGAGTTTATTTTATTTTCTATAATTACTCAGTTAATATCTTATATATTTTTTCATTCATTTTTTTCATATTAAAATATTATATTATTTTATTATTTAAGTTATTTTCATTTTTTTCATTTTCATTAATGTGGAGAGGATGTGACTGAATCTTCGTAAACAAACCACAGTTCATCATGTAAAACTATCTTAAAGTCCACAAAGTTTGATTCAACCACAGCCACATGTGGATTATATATGTTCTGTAAGGATTCAGGTTCCAGCTTTGGATTAAACCTGCCTGGTTTTTGTTGTAGGTGAACCAACCCACCTGTAGTAGTCCAGCATGACCCGGTTGGGTGTCTCATTATTGCAGAGGCAGACGTGGTGGTAGAGCTGGGCGAGCTCTTCACTTAGAGTCACCAGCTCCTCCTGAGCTGCGTTCAATGCCCCCTGGCTCTCCGAAGCTGCCGACCGAGCTGCCTTTAGCTCCACCTCCAAGGCAGAAACCTAAGGGAACAGGACAAAAACTATTCTCTTCATCCTAAACTTCCCTCCTCTTTCTAAAGAAGATGCTGACAGACCCTTACCTTGTCCTGTCCCTCCCGGCAGCTCTTCTCCAATGAGGCAACCTGGCTCTCCAGCCTCTGCAGCTGGCTGGACCTCCTGGGCCTCCCCTCTGCTGCTTCCTCCCCACAGTGAGCCAGCTTCTCTCTGAGCGTTTTTACCTCCACCTTCAGCTCTACCACCTCTGTTACAGCCACGCGATATTTACACTGCAGGATCTCCAGACCAGGAGTCTGGTATGAAAACACCTGACTTTTACTCAGTACTTCAGCCTTATCCTCCTCAGCTTGCTCCTCTTCCTCCTCCTCGTCTTTACCCAGCTCCGTCAGGGGTTCTGAGCTGAGATGAGAGGTGGAGCTTGCCATCCCCTGCAGGCGGCGCAGAGCGGAGACTTTCTGGCTGAGGCGGCGGGCCTTATCGTGCTGCTCCGTCAGGGCTCCCTGTGTGTGATGGAGCTGAGTCTGGGACTCCTGAAGGCTTGTCATCAGAGCTGCTTTCTCCCGTTCAACCTGAAGGGGGCAGCAGCCACTTTACACAGCAATCACTCATTTTACACTTTTCAAATACTGGATTACACCTTTATTATTATTATTATTATTATTATTATTATTATTATTATTATTATTATTATTATTATTATTATTATTATTATTATTGCTGTTGTTGTTGTTGTCCAGAATCATGACAGCAGAATAATGGTCTGCCTGCCAAGATGAGCTGAATATATTCGCTCACCTTACTTTGTTATTCTTTTCTATCTTTTTATTTTTTATTGCTGAATTACAAATTAATACCATAAACCTGACAGGAGGAACAGAAGAAGGGAGAGAAAGAAACAGAAAACAACAACAAACAAAACAGAGACCAGACAAACAGCTGCTAAAGAAACTTAGAAAACAGGCAGAGAATCATTGTGAGCACCTAAAGTGTTTTCCTTGTATGTGTGGGTTCTCTCTGTGTACTAGGGTTATAGAGCTTCACTGATTCAGCGTATGTAAATGCTTTGTAAAACAGTGTAAAACTACAAACAGAGAACACTATTAGTAAAAGGACCTGAGAAAAGAACTGCTAGTGAATGTTGCATGACGTCCGCCACAACATAGCATAGAATAATCATTTAGAAACCAGGTGTGGCCTTGTAAATTATTTGTGTTGTGTTGAATCGTTTTGAATCGCATCATGACTCATATTGAACCGAATCATATTTTATAAAGTCAAATTGTTGTCAAGTTATTAATGACTCGCATTGTCAAGAAGGATGAATTGAATCGCATTGTATCGGCAGGGGGCTTCACTGTACTGTTAATGTATTGGATTGCAGGCAGGGTATCGAGATGCGTATCGAATCAGCCTCTGTGGTGGGGATTCACGTCCTTACTGTGTATAAGTGTATGTGTGGCTTCTGTCCAGGTTCTCCAGCTTCCTCCCACCATCCAAAGACATGATGTTAGGTTATTTATTCTCAAAGAGGGCCCCAAGACCCGGACAACTAAAAGCTACTATAGAGCATGCAACCAATACAGTCCACCACAGGGACGACCACCCAGAAGATGGCAAAGGAGGGCTCCAGCCAGAGCCCCCATGGCCACGAAGCACAGGCACCAGGGAAACAGGGGTGACGGCCCCACCAGGCACTGGCCACCCAAACTTGAGCTGAGTGCAGAACCCAGGGACACCCAGGAGGACTAAGCCACTCCAGACAACCACCAACGGGGGTTAAGGATGTCACAATTATTTGATTTCACAATTAATTCCAGAATTAAACAGCAGAATTAATTAATCATAAAGATCCTCTTTATCCTGACGTTCTATGTGGGATCAGATCAGGTAGTAATCGACATGCGTGCTACTGCTTCTGTGTTTTCATGAGAAAGTTTGTGAAAAAATAATCCGTAGTTTGGAGGGAAAAAGAGGGAGAGGTTTTCTCTCCAAACTACAAGATTAAATCCTCCTGGTGGGATGAAACACGGTGGAGGTGATGGTGGAGGACATCCCAGTGGCCTGAACTCCATCCAGCTTGTTTCATCTCCTGCAGGAGAACCAGCAGCTTGGAGCATGAAGGAAATGTTCAGTAACTGGTTAAATGGTCATTTATCGTGTCAAATTTAAAAATAAATAAAACTAGAGACCTATAAGGAGTATTCACATGATTTTAATCATTTACAGTGTTGGAAAATTAATTAACGCAGAATTATTTGTCTGATAATAATTGTATCAAGAACGTATATAATCATGACATCCTACTGTGGGTCAGCGTCCTCCCCGATGCCCCCAGCCAAGGATTCCAGGGAATCCTTGTTTCTAAATCTGTTCCTGATCCAAAGTATTTCACTGTGTGGATCACACTCACCGCCATCAGCTGCTGCTTCAGCTTCTGAACTTCAGTCACGTTCATCTCACTGAAAAGGTCAGCCGTGGTTCCCCCCTCAGCTTTCCGACCCAGTCCTCGGCACTCCCCGTTAGTCCTGAATCTGGACCCTGCAGCCGTCACAGCAGATGCCCCACCCTGAAGGTGGCCGTTACACCTAGAAGATCACAGAGCAACATCATGTTGTAGGAAACAGAAGGGATGATCTGCAGCTGTGAGTGTGTTGTCCACCTTGTGGGCTCCTCTGTGTTCGGGGAGAGCAGGGAAGTTGGAGTGGCGGTGCCGCTGGGCGGGGCAGAAGAGAAAATCAGGTGTGCGCTGCCAGTGTAGGCCACGTCACACATGCTGAGGTGGTGGATGAGCTCTCTGCGCAGGTGGTTCTTCTGCTCGCGCTCACTCTTCAGAGACTCCAGCGCCTCCTCCAGCTGAGCGTCGGAGATGTTCTTCAGCTGTAGAGCGTCATGCAGCTGGCTGCTGAGGAGCTCCGTCTCCTCCTCCAGTACCTTGATCTCATGTTTGAGACCTTCATACTCCACCTGAAAACAATTCAGTCATAAAGGTGTCATAACATTGTTTCAGAAAATACTTTTTTTTCCCGTAGATGTTGTTCTAAAACCTCCATATACTTTTCAGCATTGATGGAGCTTCACAGATGTGGAAGCTGTCCACACCATAATGCAGCCCCATCCCATCAGAGATGCAGCTTTTCACCTGTCCACTGATAACAAGCTGGATGCTCCCTCTCCTCTT
>JBAFTB010000026.1:4170745-4188286 GCA_037177355.1 Melanotaenia trifasciata | reverse complement strand
ATATATATATATATATATATATATATACATATACGTGTGTGTGTGTGTGTGTGTCTTTAAAGCATCTTTGTGATCTAACAAACTGATTGGTTTCATCAGGCTTCATGGAGAAGTAAATCTGAGTATCATCTGCATAGTAATGAAAGTTATTACCATGCTGTCTAATGATAGTACCTCAGGGAAGCATGTATAACATGAAAAGTTTTGGTCCAAGTACAGAACCCTGAGGAACTCCATGACTTACTCTGGTGTGTGAGGAAGACTCATCATTTACATGAACAAACTATGATATATGAACCTTCATGTAACTGTATGATAACGAGCATCATCTGTTAAATCTTTGATGAAGGTGGAAACATTTCAGTGACAGGTTTTTGTGATCTGTGTCAACCTGCAGTTGGGGGGATCTACACGGTCATCCAGTCCAAGGCCAAGATCACCGTAGATGAGTGGGGGGAGAACTACTTCATGATGGGGCCGTACTTTGAACACAACTTTAAGACTCAAGTGGAGGGCTGTGAGCCGCCTGAGGCGGCCATCCGGAAGGCCATGGACGCTTTGATCCACAATGGCTGCCAGGTGTGTGTCTATGTTGCAACTTTAGAGAAGAAGCTTGGATTTTATTTAGATCAATAAACTTTTCTCTCCAGATGTGATCAGCTGATCCTCACATGACCATGTCGACTCTGAGCAGGGTGTTGGCTCATGGAGATAAAAAGTAAAACCTGAATGCTGATTTACATCTGCTTCATAATGTTGAAGTTATAATTAAAATGACTTCAGCTTAAACCCTTCCGTTCAAGCTGCCACACCTGCTACCGCTCTCCGTTTCATAGAGCTTCAATTTATCACTTTTATATTATTATTGAAGTTGCAGCTTAATAACAAGAAATCAGTTGGAAATATGGAGCCAAATACACTGATGTAGAAAGGATGAATTTGAAATATTTGTACATTTTGGTGATGCTGTGATGGAGTGTTGACATGAATGAGGACAGAGGACGGAGCAGGACTCTGCAGGTGGATGACTTGTGTTGTTATAAATAAGAATGAGTGAGTTTATCAGAAGTGATGAGGAGGAGCAGCACAAAGCTGGAGGTGGGAGCAGGTCCAACAGCTTCATTTCTAACAGCAGTTTCAACATGAGCTGCAGCACACTATGAGAAAAATGCTGCCCAGATCCAACTCCGTCTGCCTCTAAAATCCCATCATGACCACACTGAGAGAAACTTGCATGGATAGATGCAGGGGTGTAGCACAAAACTCTCGACCCTATGGACCAACCATCATGGTGGGCCTCTACGTGGACTTAAGTGATAGTTCTCATGCATTCTTTTCTTGTGGTGTAAGACTGAGGTAATAAATATGAACTTAGTTTACCTCTAAATGGCTAAATGGCTTCTCTGGCCATTTTCCTGGTTCATTTGGCAGAAAATCCTTTACATTACTCAGCCTCTCACTAACTTTCTGTTCCTCTTCCTTCCTCTCCTAACCTGGGTAAATAGTACTGTTTACCCCTCAGTCCAGCATCACTGGATAGATGATCTGTTAGTGTAAGTAATGGGAAAACTTAATCACTTAAAGAGTTCAATCTACCATTTTTGGGCCTTTTCTTTATCATGACAGTGTCACATTCTGGACATATGGGCAAGAGTCCAGATGAGACGTTTGATATAGCTTTGAAACATCTGGATGAAATGAACCTGCTGTCTTCCATCATGGGTCTGTGTGAGGTGTGTCCAGGGAGGCAAGACATGTGCATTTATACAGCTCATTTAAAAAATATATAAAAAGAAGATATGAGGAGAAATAAAACAATGCACAAAAAATGAAAATCATATTAAGACATAAGTATAAGAGTGCAATAGTCATGATTAAATATATAAAATCACATAAAATAAGTTAAAAGCAGCAACAGACTAGATCAGGTAACAGATCATCACATTGACATCATATCCTTGAGTTGTGCGGCTTCGCAGTCCGCACAGTACCACAGCATGGTAGCGGACTCAAACTTCTCCACTTTGGTACCTGGCTTCAGACATGGTGGGTTTCATGGAGGCTAATCCCTGGCTTCGTGTGAATGAAAGGGTGGTTTGCTAAAATACTTTTACGTTTTTACTGTAATCCGGCATCGTGGGGACGCCCGCTGAGTCTCACTCTCAGAGGAAAAGCAAGGAGGGACCTGATCCTCTGGGTGTTTGATGGACGGAAAAGGTGATGATGTTACGTCGAGTCAAGGGTGTATCACGGACAAAAGACCAAAGAAACCATCAGGTACCCAGAAAGAGAAGGAAAAGAAGAAGAGGAGAAACAGGTGGGGTTGGTTAGTTGTGGTTGGTTGGGTGTGGGGGGCGCTGATGGGTGGTTCGCCCCGGGGCACAAAACTAGTCAGGACCGCCTCTGTTTCTACATCTGGTCAAACTTTCATCTTCCTTGGCAGCTAAATGCTGGACTCTGGCCTGGATTCTGGTCTGGATTCTAGCTTGGACTTTGACCTGGACTCTGGCCTAGATTCTGGTGTGGACTCTAGCAGCATCTGGATGAGCTGCAGATGTTTAATGTTCTTTTTAGGAAGTCCCGTTAAAAGACCATTATAGTAATCCAGCCTACTGGAGATGAATGTATGGAGGAGTTTCTCCTGGTCTTTCTGGGAGACTAAACTTAATTCTGTTGATGTTTCTGAGCTGGTAAAAAGCTTCTTAGTGAAGCTTTGATGTGGCTGCTGAAAGTCAGGTTTGAGTATATCAACACTCCAAGGTTACCAACTTGGTTGGTGGTTTTAAGAGCCCGACTCTCCAGGTGTTTACCAATGCTGACCCTCTTGTCTTTGCTACCAAACAGAAACATCCCAGATTTGTCTTTATTTAATTGTAGAAAATTCTCCCTGATCCAGGTGTTTATTTGCTCCAGACTGACACAGTAATTCTGCTGGGCTGCATGAAGGAGACATATAAAGTTGTGTATCATCTGCATAACTTTGATAATTAATGCTAAAGTTCTATCAAACGCAGCGCTGAGATCCAACAAGGAGCAGCCAGGCGTGACAGGACCCAGATGGTGGGGAGTGTTTTCTGACCCTGTTCTCAGATCAGCATGAGGCGTTGCATCAAGTGATGCTTGGTGTGACTGTGGTGTAGTCACATGACCTGTGTTCATCCAGACTGAACCAACCAATGCAGACTTGTCTACAAACAACAATATGGGCCGTTTTCGGGCCAACAGATTCTAGGTTTCACATCATCTGGCACCTCTTCTGTCAACATGACAGATTTCACAAACATATTCACCCATATATGCCATCATCACATGCTACTAGATCAGCTGACCAGAGGCTTCTAACTGTCCCCAAAACATTTAATAAATCCAGGGGAGACAGAGCCGTTTCAGTTTTAGCTCCTAAAACCTGGAATAACTCCCCCTGCAGGTCAGACCGGCTCCTTCTCTTTTCTGGTGGCAGAGACTGGAGAAATGAACTGGGAGAGAGTTCACAGGCTCACCTACTTACGCTTACTTACACGTATACTCGCGCACACAATCACAGACACACCCTCCCCCATGATTCACCGTCTTCGTTGGACCCTTCCCCCCTCCTTCCACTCCCAGGTGGCGGGTTGGATTGGATGCGCTACTCAGCTTCGTCTACACTAGGCTGTGATGGGAGACCCCAATCCCCCCCACCATGTGTTTCTTATGTTGTGATTGTCTGAATATGTGCTTTTTTTTTGTACTGAGGGGTGTTTAACTGGGCCTTTAGCTGCAGTGTAGAGATACCTCTTTTTTTTTCCTATCATCCCGTCTCTCCCTCATGTTATATTTTCCATCTGTGAACATGGAGCGCTGCCCTGCGGCTGCTGCTTTGATCCTGATCCTGTTTATGTTTATATGTTGTTGTTGTCTCCTCTTTGACGGGTTGTACTTGAAATAATTTTGTTGCGCTTGTTGTAAGTTCATTCATTTACTCCTTTAAGTCTTGTTTAAAAACACTTTTAATCTCTGGCTTTCAAGCAGGTGTGACTTGTCATCTGTGTGTTTCACCCATTGTGTTATTTTACATGACTTATAGTTCCTCTGTGCTCATTTATAGTCTTATTTGCATTTTAATCCTTCTTCTTTATTTGTGTGTTTTTGTGATTTTTTTCTCCTTTTAATTTATTGTACAGCACTTTGATCAGCTGTTAGGCTGTTTTTAAAGTGCTTTAGAAACAAAATGGTGTGGTACCTGTGGATCACATGTATACAACGTGTAGAGCAACCTGCAGAGGTGATCCACACATGAAGCACATGTATTCTACATGTGGATCACATGTTTTGCCTTTGCTTGTTCTCTCCGGACATTCCTGGCTGGATCTTTGTTTGCAGGTCTGTAAAAAAGCATCTCTGAACACTCGTGTCCTCTCACACAACAAATTGGAGAAGTAATTTAATATTCTGCATTTAGCTGAGCTGTTACAGCTGCTGAGCTCATGTTGGGACGGACACCATCCTCCTGAACAGGAGATATGGGTTACTGGCAAATCACAGCTTTATTGATGGTGTTTGGAGGTGAGGTGGAGGCGTGGAGTTGCCAGTGTGGCCACTAGATGGCATCCACATACTGGTGATGGCAGGGGGAGTCTCACATCCAGCGTTACCTCAGAAAAATCTGTGTTCGTGTGTTATATTTACATTTTTAGTCTTTTCTTTGCTTCATATTCGTTCTAAATCATTTATAGTTGAAGTACATCTGTGGGTGGAGGGGCGTGCAACATGTCTGCCTTCTGTCTGCTCTCCATGCTGCTGCAGGTTCACTTCGGCCGCTGGCTGATCGAGGGCAATCCCTACGTGATCCTGTTTGACATCGGCTCAGCGGCGTGGAACCTGGACCGCTGGAAGGGGGACCTGTGGGACACCTGCAGCATCGGCCTGCCATATCATGACCGTGAGGCCAACGATGCACTGATCCTGGGTTCCCTGATCGCTTGGTTCTTCAAAGAGGTCAGACATTCCCAAAGTTCAGCCTCCTGTTTCCTGTCATGTCCCTGGAAATCCTGGATTCAGAGAGGAACTTTCAGGGTCTCAGAGTGAACACTGCCATTCCTGACTTCATCTTTTCAGTTAACTGACCACCTGGGAGACAGACCTAATGTCATTGGTCACTTCCATGAGTGGCAGGCAGGCCCCGGGCTTATCCTTGCTCGCTCCCGCAAGATTCCCATGGCAACAGTCTTCACAACACACGCCACCCTGCTGGGAAGATACCTTTGTGCTGGGAATGTGGACTTTTACAACAACCTGGACAAGGTGAGAGGCCTGCAGTACACCTGTAATACACCTGAGAGTGGATCATGTTAGCTTATAACGCTCGATGCACATTTGTCTAAAACACATGAAATTCTGCAGAACATTTAACTGGAATTCTTTGAGTTATCTTTAACCCCTTAATGCCTGTATTTATTTAAAGTTATATAAACTGTAAAAAAATGTAAAAAAAAAAAGATCTTTTAAAAAAAAAGAGAGAGAAGAAAATGAGCAAAAAAAATTAAATGTTAAATAAATTAATAATAAAAATAATATATAAAATAAATAATAATAAAACATCTATAAAATAACATGAAAATAAAACGTAATAAAAAGGCCAGAAGTTGGCACCAACTTATGGGTTTTTTTTTGCTACGAACTCACACACCAGATTTTCTCTCCCAGTCGAAGGTTCGGCCTTTTTTATCAGTGATTAGTGATGTTGAGCTGTGTGGATGCTCAGAGATGCTCATTATTGCTCCTGCTGTGATCACTTCCTAAAGGTCATTGTGCAGATAAAGGTTGCTCACTGGCTGCACACATGACTGACAGATGACCCTCAGCCTCACTGCTCCGATCAATGGATTTGTATCAATATGCATTTTGAGATTTGATAAGTGAGCCCGTGTAAACAGTACGAAGCAGGAGCTGTTCCACAAATAACTCAGCTTAACCACAGAGTGTTTATACTACATTTTATTTTCACAGCTATTTACAAAATTAAAATAAAACTTTTATTTATTTCCCACCCAGCTGTGGGATCTCATTTCAGCTGAAACATGGCAACCACTTAACTTCTTATCTGACCATAAATTTTGAATACGAGTTTTGTTTCTACTTCTTTTATTGAGTATGAACTTCTTTTTTTTGTTTTCGTTTTTATTATTTGCGTTGTTTTCTCTTCTTGTGTTTGAAAAATAAACCTTATAAACTAAACTAAACTTAAAGGGAAAATATATTATATAACACAAAAGAGGCAAAAGATAAACAGTTAAAGGACAAAAAGGGGGAAGAAGTTGTGCTTCTCTTGTAAATCTTTGGTGAAGTTCTAAACATAAAATCCAACAAATGCAAAAATGAAAAAAAGGTGCACACGGAGAATAAAATACTCACATCCAGTCATTTAATTTACCCACATCACAGATAAAAGTTTGCTGATGTGTTTCGGCACGAAGTCAGTAAATACGATACCTCTAAATGTCTGCAGGCGTCGTGTAGACCACGCCCACTCACACACCACTTTTATTCGAAATGCCTGAACTGAACAATCTCAGGTCAGAAAACATCTACAACAACCTATAAATAAATAATCCCACCCAAGAAATAGTTTATTGAGAAAAATATAAATAGTTCATTTAGATGAGTCTTTCCCAAACTGTGGGTCCCGACCACCCCACGGTGGGCCCAAGATCATTTTACAGGGTTGCCAGATCATGTAAAAAAAAAAAAACAAACAAACAAAAAAAAAAACTTAATTTGTTAGGGGCTTGAAAATTAATGCATTAATGCCAAGAGATTAACTAATTAATTAACAACTTAATTTTTTTAACTCATTAATACATAAACAACAAAGTTATTACTCATGTCATATTAAAAATCCGATTTTGACATTTCTCGGCGGGAGAAGCTGATTTGAGACATGTAGGAGCTTTGCAGCAGCAGCGAACTGAATCTGCGTGAACACCAACGTGTTATCTTAAAGGCTGTCGCTGAAAAAGTTTGGGAACCACTGATCTACTAGAGACGTGGTGGTCGACATAAATGGTGAAAAGAGTGGGTCCCACACCGGAACCCTGTGGCACACCTTTATCAGTCAAGAAGGTGATTAACAAAACTAATATGTTTTTTATGTAAACTGATAAAAAGGTTAAATTATAAGAAAATAAAACACACTAGATCCAATCACACTGAGACCAAAGAATGTGCAGAGACAGATCTGATGAAAAGAGCCATAACTCGTCTGCTGTGAATCTTTTCTACATTTATAGAAGTACATTTCTAAATTTATCGATGTGATGTGTGTTGCAGTTTGACATTGACAAGGAGGCAGGTGAGAGGCAGATCTACCATCGGTACTGCCTGGAGCGAGCAGCGGTCCACTGCGCTCACGTCTTTACCACCGTGTCCCAGATCACAGCGGTGGAGGCCAACCACATGCTCCACAGGAAGCCAGGTGCTCACGGTTTTCTCTGCTGGACCATGTCCACAGAGACGTTTGACATGTCTTACTGGTTAGTTGGTGCGACCCTTTGCCTTACCCACATGATGTGGGTCAGGGTCTGGTTTGGTCCGCATTCTGATGCCTCTTCTGTCAGCACTTCCAGGACATACCTCACACGGCTGTCGGTGTAAAACCCCACTGTCATTGTGTTGCTACAGATGTGGTGACCCCGAACGGGCTGAATGTGAAGAAGTTCTCAGCCATGCACGAGTTTCAGAACCTGCACTCCACCAACAAGACCCGCATCCAGGAGTTTGTCAGAGGGCACTTCTATGGGTGGGCTTTAAAGAGAGTCCTGATCCATCACCTGTAGCTGGAAATTTTACCTCTAATTTTTTACATGAACATTGTCTGATTCTAATACATTTATCAACCTGTTGTATCCCGGCAGCCATCTTGACTTCAACTTGGAGAAAACACTTTTCTTCTTCATAGCTGGACGATATGAGTTCTCCAATAAGGGAGCTGATATTTTCCTTGAGGCCTTGTCCAGACTCAACTACTTACTACGGGTGAGGACCTTCAGTGCATTATATATAAAAAAAGTCAGTTACCAGCCTGAATCTGTCTCACTTTCTACACAGGTGCACAGAAACGATGTGACAGTGGTGGTTTTCTTCATCATGCCAGCTAAAACCAACAACTTTAACGTGGAGTCTCTGAAGGGGCAGGCGATACGCAAACAGTTGTGGTACGGCCTGCTTTCTTCTTACAATTCATGCAGTCCAACAAAATAACACAGGTTATCTTACAGTAATGAAGCGCACGTCCTCCATCGCTCGTGTACAACGAGCCAAAACTACTAAAGAAACTAGAGGAGGACCCCTTTGTACCAGTTGTAGACAGTTGAGGGCCCCACAGAGTTAGAGGACTGTGTTAACATCCATGTCACGAAGTGGTGGAGGGTGGATGTCCATGAAACTGTCCAAACATAGCCTCAAGGGCAGAAAGCCAGTTGAGAAACAAGAATAATTTTCCAAAAAGGTGGCTTCAAACAGGAAATCCAAAAAACTAAAGTCATGGTGAGACATTATGATTAAGAGATGATCGGATGGCGATAGAGACAGAGAGCAAAGAAAACTACTAAAATACAAATCAAATCAAACTCTATTTATACAGCACTTTCACAGATCGAGACATACCTAAAGTGCTGCTCAGGTAAAATAATACACAATAAATCAAACAACAATAAAATAAGCAATAAAAGGCAAAAGAGAAAAGATGCAAAGCCTGGCCGGATGAGTTTTTAAAAGAGATTTAAATTCTTTCAGGCTTCTGGCAAACCAGAAAGAGGGAGAACATTCCAGAGTTTAGGGGCTGTTGAGTTAAAAGCTCTGTCTCCCAGAGTTATGAGTCCAATCCTGGAACTACTAACCGCCTTTGTTCTTCAGATCTCAGAGCACTACAAGGACAATAATAGTGCAGGAGCTCAGACAGGTAGGGAGGAGCCAGACCATTTAAACATTTACAAGTCAAAAGTAAAATTTTAAAAGAAAATCTAAAAGAGAGGCAGCCAGTGAAGGGAGCGCAATACTGGAGTAATGTGCTTCCACCGCCTGGTCCTCGTTAATAGGTGAGCAGCCAAGTTTTGACCAGCTGTAGACGGCGGAGGAGAGACTGGTCAATCCCAGAATAAAGGGAGTTGCTGTAGTCCAGTCTAGAAAAGATAAAACGTGAATGAGCCTTTCTAGGGCATCACAAGGAAGATAAGGCCTGACTGTACTAATAAGCCTGAGACAATAAAAACTAGACTGGACTACTGCACTGACCTGCCTGTTACATTTGAGGTTAAAATCAAAGACAACCCCAAGATTTTTAATAAAAGGGTAGGGTAAATGAGTCCAGAAAGCCAACAGCACTGCTGCATCCTGCCAGCAGGTCACTTTTCCCAACAGCAATGACCTCTGTTTTATTTTTATTTATGCAGAGGAAGTTCATCTCCATGTTTTAACTTCCTACAAGCATTTCTGTAGGTTCTGTGTTGATCTCCAGCAGATTTTAAAGGCAAATAAATCTGCACATCATCTGCATAACAATGAAATGACATGTTATATTTTTTAAAAATGGAGGACGTAAATAAAGTGAAAATAAAATAGGGCCTAAGATAGAGCCTTTAGGTACCCAATTTTTAAGTGAGGCCTCTCAGGAAGAGAAGTGCCCAAGATGTACAGAAAAACCCCTACTTCGTAAATAAGACTCGAACCATTTGAGTACTGTGCTGTTCACACCAACAGACTGCTTCAAATGTAGTAATAAAATGTCATGATCCAAGGTATCGTAAGCAGCAGTGACATCAAAAAGAATTAAAACAGCAGAAGCTCCAGAATCAACAGTTAAAAGCAAATCATTGCAAACCCTGAGAAGGTCATTTCAGTGCTGAGACACGTCCAAAAACCAGACTGAAACTTCCCATGGAGGTCATGTAGTTTTACAGAATCTTGTAACTGAAGATAAACCACCTTCTCTAGAATCTTAGAAAGAAACGGCAGCTTAGAAACTGGCCTAAAGTTTGAGAGAACGTTCCCGGATCCAAGTTGGTCTTTTTATGAAGAAACAAGTTTCTAGTTTCTATAACTAGAAACTAAACAAAATTCACAAAAAGAAAAAAAAATGCTGGAAACCAAGAAAAACCCACATCAGCGTCAGATCACAAACCTAAACTCCGGTGTGGGGCTCTGGTGGAGTGGACGTTGACTCCGGTGGAGTGGACGTTGACTCCGGTGGAGTGGACGTTGACTCCGGTGCGGGACTGTGGTGGAGTGGACTTTCATTCCAGTGCAGAACTCTAGTGGAGCTGATGCTCTGCTGAGAAGATTTACATCACATGTTCGTTGGACTTTTTGACTTGTGTCCTTGTCTGAAAGTTTTTACTTGTGTCTCGCAGGGACACAGCTCACACTGTGAAGGAGAAGTTTGGTAAAAAGCTCTATGATGCTCTGTTGAAGTAAGTAAATGTTGACTCTTGTGATGTCAGGGTCACATGATCTGTAGTCCTCTGTGATGAATAATGGACACTGAGTGTGTTATGTAGAGGACAGATCCCGGACATGAACTCCATTCTGGACCGAGATGACTTCACCATGATGAAGAGAGCCATCTATTCTACTCAGGTACTGGATCTGGTCTCCAATAATCTTGTTATTATAACAACCTGAAAAATAACTGAACGTACATGAGCAGGTAAATAAAAAAGATGATATTTTCTGTGGTGTTTTGCTGCTGTGATCCGTCTGGGTGACCGGCCTCGCTCAGGGGTAATTACCTGCCTTCATACCGACTGCAGGTCAATCCAGCAGCCATGTCAGAGTGAAATCTGTTAGAGCTCTGCGTTACCAGCGAAGTGCCAATAAAAGGTCATTCACAATTAAATGTGCGTATATGAGCATCCATATTTCAGTGGTTGGAGATGGGCTGCAGGTTGTATCGACTTAGCGTGAGGACTGATGGAAACCAGACTCCGGACTGGAAGAAATGCTGCTGTGATTATTTCTCCTGTTCTTTCTCACGTCTGCACCGCTGACTTCCTGCAGCCACTTTTCAATCACAGCTTCTGTTTCTGTATAAAAGATAAAGAGAAATTTAATATTAATCTTGTAGTAAAAACTGCTGCTACAGACTCTGCTGTATGTGGACCTCTTTTCAATTAAATAAGAAGAAAGTGGTTTCCTGGTTTTGTGGTGTGAGAAATGAATCAGCTGCTAACCCACGTGCTAACCCCATCAATATGTGTCTGAATCTCTCTAGAAAGTTACAGCTCATGGACCACTGACTCTGACATCCATAATTTCCTGATGATTTCCTGCCTCTGTATAATTGGTTCATTTTGTTATCTGTATTAATCTAACTGGTCTCTCCAACCCTGGCTCAGAGACACAGCCTTCCTCCAGTCACCACTCACAACATGCTGGATGACTCCACAGATCCCATCCTGTCCAACATGAGACGCATCGGCCTCTTCAACTCCAGGAATGACCGTGTTAAGGTAGAGGAAACTGCTGGGTGTTACCTACAGCTAGTTCAGGTCAGGTCAGACCCAAAGGAGTGCAGGCTGATACTACATCTGGGTAAAGTCTGACAAAAGATGTCCTCCTTAAACCAATAAATTCTGGGTGGTAAAATCTGTCTCATTGTCTTTGCATCCTCTCAGCTCATCTTCCACCCCGAGTTTCTGTCCTCCACCAGTCCTCTACTGCCTATGGACTATGAGGACTTTGTCCGAGGTTGTAACCTCGGCGTGTTTCCTTCCTACTATGAACCGTGGGGATATACCCCAGGTACGTTCTATACACATACACCTTTCATGACCATGCTGGAAACAAACTGTAAATCTGGTGATGAAAACTAAAGACTTAAACAAAACATCTTAAATTTTGATGAATTAAATATTTATTCATTACATAGTGGAATCTTTTGACAACAAAATATATCAATGTTTAATGGAAATGAGAATCATGAACCCATGGAGGTCTGGATTCAGACTCCGAATAGAAGTGAAAAGATCAGATCCCAGTCTGTGTGATGTGTTCTTGTTTCTGACAGTCTGAGCATGAACATTAGCGGCAGCTGGAGGTCATAGTGAAGGGCTGTAGAACTTCTCCTGGTCCTTCTGGACTAAGGAGCAGGTAGAGATCCTGATGCTAGTTGTTGTCCTACTACAGCCCCCTCCCTGTTTCCTGGTATACTGGCCCGTCTCCTGGTATACTGGTCTGTCTCCTGGTTTACTGGACCTTCTCCTGGTATACTGGTCTGTCTCCTGGTTTACTGGACCTTCTCCTGGTTTACTGGTTCGTCTCCTGGTATACTGGTCTGTCTCCTGGTTTACTGGACCTTCTCCTGGTTTACTGGTCCGTCTCCTGGTATACTGGCCCGTCTCCTGGTATACTGGCACATCTCCTGGTTTACTGGTCCGTCTCCTGGTATACTGGTCTGTCTCCTGGTTTACTGGTCCGTCTCTTAGTATACTGGTCCATCTCCTGGTATACTGGACCTTCTCCTGATTTACTGGTCTGTCTCCTGGTATACTGGCCCGTTTCCTGGTTTACTGGTTCCATCTCCTGGTATACTGGTCCATCTCCTGTTTTTTTTCAGATAGATGGTGCTTTCTTGTAGTTGTCCACAAGATGGAGGCTTCCTGCCTTCAGGGTGGAACAGAATACACGGGTAGCAGAACAACACACCGGCTACTTTTCTTAATTCTTTCAAAGACACGATAGAATTGCTCCGACAATTAGCCATCTTTGACCTTGGATGCAGCTAGCTCCGTCCGTGCGTTCGGCCAGGCTGGATGATGCGTATGATGAAAGCACACAAGTCCAAAGCCTCTCCATGGACATTGCATTGTAGTGCATACTATTTGAAGAAAAAAACTTTTACATAACAGATAACGAGAGGGGTTAGGGCAATTTTTAACCCAACTGAAATCTCCCCGAAAATAGCACGGTGTTATGCTGATTGGTCAGTGACATACAGCCAGGCCAAGTGTTCAGAAAGCTTACAGTGGGTAGTTTTTTCCTTCTTCTCCTTTGGTGGCACGTTACCCCTTATTGACAAACTGCTCATGTAAAAACTCCATTTTTGTTTCTCAGAGAGGAATATTTAGTGGAAGGAACAACACGTCTGCCAGTGAAAACATCCCAGAAAAAAATCCAGGAGCTTCCAAAACCTCAGATAACATCCATGCAGTTAGATGTTGTTTTCCTTTGGATCAGCTGATTTTCCAATGAGTCCTATCCTGATGTTCCCTCTGTGTTGTCCAGGTGAATGTACCGTCATGGGCATCCCCAGCGTTACCACCAACCTGTCAGGTTTCGGCTGCTTCATGGAAGAGCATGTGTCCGAACCCACGGCCTACGGTGCGCACACACAGATAACACATGTATTGAGGGTTTATATGTGTTCATCCTCAGGAACCATCCTCCTCTTTCTCTCATTATCAGGTATCTACATCATAGACCGGCGGTTCCGATCCCCTGAGGAGTCCTGTAATCAGCTGACCCAGTTTATGTTCAGTTTCTGTCAGCAGTCTCGGCGCCAGCGCATCATTCAGCGGAACCGAACAGAGAGGCTGTCAGACCTGCTGGACTGGAGATATCTGGGACGGGTCAGTTTCTGGTGCTGGTTTTTAACACTGTGTGAACACTCTGGGTGTTAAAGGATTCCTAAAGATCAGGGAACACCAGGATATCAGTTTGTCCCTCAAAAACTACTTTTGACCATATTTTTAGAAAAGTTATGTAGGACTGTCATGAATACATGGATGTATTATTTCACCAGTAAGATCCACGTCTCATCAATGTGGGCTTACTGGTGGGCTCAGAGTTGTCTGATTGGTGTCTTGTGTTTCAAGGTTGTAAGGAGAAGACTTGGGGTTCTGTTCAGGATGTCAGAGACATGAGTAATCTTAGGATCAGGGGAGGGGCTAGAGAGGTGATCCGCAATCTGATGTGACACCTCAGGTGATTGACAGGCCACTGGAGGAGGATAGAAACATCTTTCCAGACCTGCATGGATCACCAGTATCACCAGTATCACTATACCAGTTTGAAGTAAATATTAAGGTAGTTTTCTAATTATTTATGCTTTTATGGACATGTGGCTGCGCATTTCTAGAAGAGATTTAGTTCCTGTTCAGGTACAACTACTAAGGTTATGTAAAGCTGTTATGTAAAGCCCCACAACTTCCACCGTGGAGCTGGCCACATCAGGATCCAGTCTACTACTACCATCGGACAGTAGACCAGAACTGATCCCCTACTACCCCACCAGGATCCGCATACTGAACCCAAGACAATCAACTTGTGTTTCTATGGACCTTTTTCCACTTGGTGATCCAGATTATTAATGCAAAGGTGTTTTATTTCCCATGTCTCTCTGATGTGACCACAGTTATCACAGCAGTGTTAGGATTCATTCACACCAGGATAGTCTTCTAGACTTGGTCCAATTGGGGACTCAGTTCAGTTGGGGGGGTGCAACATTCTTCCAGACAGAGTTTGTGTTCACGCACAACTCAGATGAATTGGACCTTTTAAATAATGTGTTCCCCTCTCCACCAGAGGTTGTGCTGCACCAAGAAATACTGAAGGGGAAGACGAGACAACCAACAAAGAAGAAAATTGGTTCATCTATTGGTTAATGCAGAACACCTTTGGTTACTAGAACAACAGCTAAACATTGAGCTGCATCAGATCCTAGCGGTCTACAGTTGATCAGATTTCTAGTAGAACTGTTAAGGAGTTCTTCCATATCTGACCGCTAGATATTTCTCCCATCCAGCGCCCCCTATCATCCCATACACACTTTTGTTTTGGTTGTGTTTACCCACAATGCCATGGACTGAACCCACAATGCACTTTGTCTTAGTATGCTTCCTGCATTTGGTCCACTTGTAGGCATACCGAGTCCACTTCTTTAATCCAAATCAGAATTCATTTGCAAATTCACAATACCCCAAACGAAGCGACTTTCCCAGAAAAAGAACCAGGATTTGAATCAAAGAGGGTGGTGGGAATGGGACCTAAGAGAGAGGAACACAGTAATTTCCTTTATTACTATATGAACCCCCCGATAATGCCTTCCACCCTCTGGAAGGCATTATCAGTTTTTCCACTTTAAACCTAACGCTTTGTTAAATACTGATGGTGTATATCTCTAATTGACAGTTTTACATTCATGCCCGACATTTGGCCCTCAGCAGAGCGTTCCCAGACAAGTTCAAGATAGATCCCATTGCTTCTCTGAAGGTGAGTCCAGGGACTTTACTGGAATGTTACTTCACCGTTAACTTTGTCACTGTTAACAAGTTGTTGAGTTGTAGCCACACAAGATGGAAAATAGATTTTTATTGTTCATTAGCACATATAAAAAAATGATATGGAGATCACTTTTTGCATTTTCTCTCAACCAGGAAGTAACAGTTCAGTTCAAGTCAGTTTTGTTTTTATTTTTTATTTTTTTTATAAATCACGAATTCACGACAAAGTAATTTCAAGTCACTTTCAGTCCAATTCACTGTAGTTCAGTGCAGGGAATGGAAAAAGGGAAGAAAAAACAGAGGTTTATAGAAGAAAAATGGTAACAAATTAGTAAAGAAAGCAAGATAAAGGGAAGAAAAATGAAAGGGAAAGATTAATGTGGGAAATAAAGAAGGAAATTAGAATGAAAAAACCAATGAATGCCAAAGCAGATGCTGACTGTGAAGATATACTGCATGTGTTTCTATATGAGACAAGAAGGCACTGACACACGCCTGTATTCACATGCTGAATCATCTGAACTTGAATCACTGACACTCATTAAAATCTAAAAACTGTGGATGGATCATTAAATGCATCCTGTTCCTCTGAATCACTCTATATTACTGTATCTGGAAGGTGTGTGTGTTTGATCCCAATGTTACACATAACTGAGCCTGCTTGATGCTGTTGCTATGACTAGAGAGCCTGCTGTTAATGTTGCCATGACAACAGAGTCATTCTCTGCCTGCCTGTCTGTCTATCATGATTAAGATTAGTTTGGATGGAAGCCATGAAAAATGTCAAAGAATTTCAGAATAGTTTTGAGGGCCAGATTTAGTGTGTGATGTGACATGTCAGAGTGGAGACGATCCATGGACGATTTCTGAATTTTTCATACAACGTAACTATTTGCATCAGAACAAAGAGATATGTCAAGATGTCTTTTCAGACAGTAAAGGTTTTCATTATTTGTAACCTGTTTAAACTTTTGAATGATGTTTCTACGTGAAAATTCATTTCAGTGGAACAAAAATTCCAGATTTTTAGTGATTTTTGTAAAAACCTAAGACTTCTGTACAGGAAAAGACAAAGCAAATTTCTTTCTGTCTAGAGAGAAATGTGCTCGTAGTCCTGAAATTTTGCTCATTTTGATATAACTTTTGTGGGCATTGAGTAGAAGCTGCACAATGAAAATCGTGATGGAAACAGAATAATAAAGAGAATATATGCAGATGAATAGAAATGTGTAGCATTGTAGTAGTAATACAGCGCTGTCACCCATAACAAGGAAAAACTGAAAGAATGAGTAAAGAACAGGAGTGAAAACACAAACTATCTTCTTTTTGCAGACGGAGGGTTTCCGTTACCCCAGGCCTTCTTCAGTGCCCCCCTCCCCGTCTGCCTCCATCCACTCAACCCCCCACCACAGTGATGTGGAGGATGATGATGAACCATACGATGAAGACACGGAGGCAGAAAAGGACCGGCTGAATATCAAGGCTCCTTTTGTTCTGGGCTCTGTGCCAGAGGGGAAGAAGAAGCAGCCGGGGGAGTCAGGAAACTGAGACTTACCATCTTCATCATCTCCTCCCTTAGCTGCTGATGGAGATCACACATCTTCATCCTCCTCTGACGAAACAAGGTTTTCATGGATGTTAACGTCAGCCAGCAACGATGAAATGAACTCATGCTTTCTCCTGATATTCATTGGAGATAAAGGACTCAAATTAAAATCAGACACTTTTTCTTGTCTTTGGTAATTACTGGATTTCATCCTTCAACCTTCATCCTTGTGAGATGTTTGAATAAAACTGGAATATTTTCTTCACATATCCAAATTTATTTTCATCTAAAACTAATTGCAGTAAAGAGAAGAATCTTAATTTTGTCATTGTCTTTATACTCCGTGTTTCAGAGTTAACTAGGATGTAAATTCATTCAGCGCAAAAGTGATTTAAATTTTTCCTTTATCAAATTATTTTTCGTGTTTTTATTAAAAAGGAATCCTAGGAATGAGAACAGTAATCCTAGGAATTAGAAAAATGTCTGATCTGCTGACTTCTCGTTTGTGTGGAGAAATTAGCAGAAGCTGTGAAGTGGACAAAGCCGTTGTCATGGTTTTCTACAGTCCCAGATAACTGCTGGGGTTTGAACTGTGTTTGGTTTGGATGCTGATGCTTGGTAGAGTCTTTTAGCTGAGTTTCTCCCATCATGTTGCTATGCTTGACATGTTTCCACTTTTTCCTCATTTCCAGTTCTTCCTGCTACTATTTACCTGCTATCCTCACTAAACCAACTCCAGCT
>JBAFTB010000026.1:3957830-3971403 GCA_037177355.1 Melanotaenia trifasciata | reverse complement strand
AGGTGTTCATTATGGACAGTCCATGACGAGCACAGAAGTCCAACAACAAAACACCACTCGGATTTAGATTAGGGGGGCCGGTTCTCCCAATCATGCCCCTCCAGGTCATTGCCCACGTGAGAATTAAAGCCCTCCAGCAGAACGAGGGAGTCCTCTCCGAAGGAGTGCTCTCCAACACCCCCTCCAAGGACTCCAAAAAGGGAGGGTACTCTGAACTGCTATTTGGTGCATAAGCACAAACAACAGTCAGGACCCATCCCCCCACCCGAAGGCGGAGGGAGGCTACCCTTTCGTCCACCGGGGTAAACCCACACATTCAGGCACCAAGTTGGCGGGAAATGAGCATGCTCGCAACGAGCATGCTCATTTCTCATTTCACCAGGAGTAACTTCACAATGGAGCCCCTCTCAAGGACAGTGGTTCCAGAGCCCAAGCCGTGCGTCGAGGTCATTCCAGCTATATCTAGCCAGAACCGTTCAACCTCACGCACCTGCTCAGGCTCCTTCGCCGCCAGAGAGGTGGTATTCCACGTCCCTAGAGCTAGCTTTGGCAGCCAAGGATCAGTCCGCCAGGGTCCCCGCCTCTGGCAGCCGCCCAGCTCTAACTGCACCCAACCCCTATAGCCCCTCTTGCAGGTGGTGAGCCCATCGGGCCCCATGGGCAAAGGCCCAGCCACGAAGCGCTTGGCTCCAGAGGGGGGCCTCGGTGACCCACGTCCGGGCAAGGGAAACCTTGGTCCTTGCTTTCTCCTCATCATAGAGGTGATTGTATGAGCTGTCCGGTCCCTGTATGACTGGTATCAGAGCTTGGTCCTTGGTCCAGTAAATCGGAATCATTTCCAGTGCAGGTTGGACTCTGCCAAGTCTGCCCTTTGTCACCGATTCTGTTCATAACTTTTATGGACAGAATTTCTAGGTGCAGCTGAGGTGTTGAGGGGATCTGGTTCGGTGGCCTCAGGATTGAGTCTCTGCTCTTTGCGGATGATGTGGTTCTGTTGGCTCCATCGGGCCGTGATCTTCAGCTCTCACTGGAGCGATGCACAGCCGAGTGTGAAGTGGCTGGGATGAGAATCAGCACCTCCAAGTCCGAGACCATGATCCTCAGCTGGAAAGGGGTGGAGTGCTCTCTCTGGGTCTGCAATAGGGTCCTGCCCCAAGTGGAGGACTTCACGTATCTCGGGGTCTTGTTCACGAGTGAGGGAAGGATGGAGTGGGAGATCGACAGGGGATCGGTGCGGCGTCTGCAGTGATGCGGACTCGGCATCGGTCTGTCATGGTGTAGAAGGAGCAGAGCCAAAAGGAAAAGCTCTTGATTTACCGGTCAATCTACATTCCTTCCCTCACCTATGGTCACGAGCTGTGGGTAGAACAAGATTGCGAATACAAGCGGCCAAAATTAGTTTTCTCCGCAGGATGGCTGGGCTCTCCCTTAGAGATAGGGTGTGAAGCTCGGTCATTCGGGAGGGGCTCAGAGTAGAGTAGGCTCGGGCATCTGGTTAGGATCCCTCCTGGACGCCTCCCTGGTGAAGTATTCCGGGCACGTCCCACCGGAAAGAGGTCCCGAGGAAGACCCAGGACATGCTGGATGGACTACATCTCTTGGCTAGCCTGGTAACGCCTCAGGATCCCTCCGGATGAGCTGGTGAATGTGGCAAGGGAAGTCTGGGTTTTCCTGCTTAGGCAGCTACCCCCGCGACCTGACTCCGGATAAGCAGCAGAAAATGGATGGATGGATGTTGTTTCTTTTACAACATTGTCATGCACATGAATCATTTATGCTCAGAGTTTAAATAAGTAAAGAAAATAAGACAAAACAAGTGAAGTAACCCTAACCAATAGTCGTAACTTCACTAACAGCAGGTGAGCTAACCTTTGCACTGAGACTGTGTTGTGCAGTCCTGCGGTGGAAATGTGAACAGATCCTGCACCCAGCCATTCCTGAAATGTTCATGAGCTTCCAGAGATTTGTAGTTTCTGAACTTTCTGAACATGTAAGCACTGATACCATAAACGAGGCAGCTAATGTCCAGCGATGAGGTTGGAGGTAGTAATGTAGCATTGGTGCTCCATTCCTTAGCTTTGAGGTCGTAAAGATCTATGTTATTGACTGTTGACAATTTGGCCAAAAACTGATCCCGGACCTCCTTGATAAGCTTGTCCCTGTACGGTATCCTCTCATCATTCTTTTTCTCCATATTGGCGACTAAGTTAACGGTTTTAAAACGTATTACTAATTAAAATACTGCTTTTGTGTTGCTTGTTAATATCTGAGATGCAGGGCGTGTCTGCTCGTTAGGTGACGTGTCTGACAAAGGCTCATTCATTCATTCATTCATTCATTCATTCATTCAGTTCTCAATTTAACATGAATTTAACAATTTAACAGAAAATGGTTCTGATGATAGCTGAAAACACCAAGAGGAAACTTTTCATTAATCACCTTAAAGTCTGATTTTTACATTTTCAGTATGAAGTTGTTTCATACACCCAGATTGTTGGAAATGAGGGAATTTTCTAGAACATTCTTTGAACCAGGTTTATTGGGACGAACATTGATTTTGAAACGTCACAAAATAATAATAATAAAAAACATTTAGAAATGCCAGAAATGTTAGATTTGGAGTATAAACGTCTGTTTTCATGCTTCTTTCTGAGGAAAACCGGTGACGTCACTGAGCCGTATTTATGTACTGTTTGTAAATCTCACAAGCAAAACGGGGCTCATCATGTTTTCCACATTTCCACAATTGAATTTCCCTTTGGGATTAATAAAGTATTTTTCATTCATTCATTTCATTTCACATTCTCTAGTTTTAGGGAAATTTCACATTCATAAAAAGAAATGGACTGACAGCAAGCCTTGCTTTACACTATTCTCACATGAACTCAATACAGCACTATCATCTGCGGTCAAGGCTTTAAAAACAAAATTTATTTTGGGAACACGCACACAACAACAACTCTGACGAGCGCAGACAGAGGCAGACACACTGACAGTTTTCCAGACCATTTTCCGATTGCACGTGAATGTATCAGAAGTCACGTGAGAGTCACGTGAGCGTCACCCAGACAGACGGAATGCAGCCGTTCCAGTAAAGAGGAGCGACCGAAGAAGAAAATGGTGAGTGTTCAAAGTTTAGTTTTTAGTTCTAGGTTTTTTTAATCAGATTTCTTGGAGCTATGGGGCGTTCACATAACTGGGACTTTACAGTGTGAGGAGTATACGGACGCTATTAGCAGTTAGCCTGTTAGCTTGTTGCTGTCCTGGTTGCAGACTACGGCGGCGCTGACTGCGGGTCTGGAGCGAATCCCGGACCAGCTCGGGTACCTGGTCATCAGCGAGGACGGGATTCTAGCTGTGAGTGTAAAACACGGCTCGTTCAAAGACTGATTATCGATGATGATATTGTGACGCCCTCGTGTGTCCAGTCTGCAGGGGAGCTGGAGAACGATGAACACGCAGCGGGTGTGATGATGCAGATGGTCAGAACAGCCAGCCGCTTCCGGTTATCTGGCTCAGCTGATCCTCCCTTTAAGCGCATGTCAGGTAACGTGTTTAACTTGCTGCATCACCATGGTGACAACTGCTTAAGACCCCAATTGCTCAGCGGAAAGTTCTGTTCCGTTTCATAAACTTCCACGTTACCATGGTGACGCCTCTCATGTTAAATCCTCACCTGTCTCTCTGTAGTGATCCTGGAGGACTTTGTTTACACGGTGACGGTTTCCAGCCAGAAAGTTTTCGTGGTCAAACGTCACAATAACCAGCATGAGCCAATCAGCGTGTAAAACGGTCCGGTGGCGATGAAGATGAGGAAGTCCTGCAGCTGTTTGAGTAAACTGTTTAAATAAAGAATATTGTTTCAACGGCGGCTGACTATGTTGTATTCATCAGGGTCAGTGACCAACAAGCTCAGAGAGTCACATGATCAGCTGCTCACTCATCAGTCAATCATTCAAGTGTTTATTTCAGGTCTTTAATCTTGAGTCAAGACAAAATAAACTGGGATGGAACGTCTTTCTGGACCCAACCAGGAAGCAGTTCTGGTCCTGAACCAGGAAAAGGTATTGGTCCTGATGGCTTTAGTTGTGGTTGCCAGCTGGTTCAGATGATGTCATCTTGTTGGATTAATGCAACTTCTTCACATCAACATGGTTAAATCATGAAAACCACAGAAGAAGAAGAAAAGCAGCTGAGAAGAAAAACAAACTTTATTCCATCACGACCATCTCTGCGTTTCTTCTTCTTCACATTAATGAGGAATAACGAGGCCGTCAGGTTCGGCTCTGTGGAATGAGTCATCAGATGACCAGGTAACCGTTACCTGCCACAAGCCCCGCCTCCTCAACTCATAGGTAACTGTCACCCATCATAAGCCCCGCCCCTCTTTTTCCATCACATGATCTGGAGCTAAAACATGCGGATTAAAAGAAAACAAATCAATCTAACAAACACCTGCAAAAGAAGAAGAGGATGATGGGAAACCAGGTGAGCTCAGTGTCCATGACATCACTTCCTCCTACAGACACACATTTATAATTTAAAAAAAATAAAATGAAAAAGAAAACCCTCAAAGAACCCAGAACCAGTCCTGTGAAAGGCTCCTCCTCCTCCTCCTCAGTCTGTACACGGTGACATCAGTCTGCTACTTCCTGTTTCCTGTCAGCTGACCTAGCGTTTCGACAGCTCATTGGATAACCAATCCAGACCTTCATAAAGACCAGTACCCTGAGTGGCACAGGTGGCCTGAACGTGCCACTGAAACAAACAAACAAACAAACAAACAAACAGCAGGTCAAAACAGTAAACAAGTGACTGTCCATCTAAACATGCATACTGATTATTGATTCTTACGGTTCTGCTGCGCAGGCTGTGCAGGCCCAGTTTGTCGGTGAGTTCACTGACCCCCATGGCGTTGGGAAGATCCTGTTTGTTTGCAAACACCAGAAGCACCGCCTCCTTTAACTCGTCTTCCTGGATCTGTGGAGAGAGTCATGTGACCCATGTTACCAATAACATCCATCCCCAAGTCTTTCAGGTCATCCCCGAGCCGTTCAGGTCCACCTGATCATCTCTCACCATCAGATTATTTAAAATGGTGGAAATGACTAAAATTTCAGATTATATCAGAGTCACCCTGATCTCCAATCATGTGACCGCTTACCTGCAGGTCATGTGACTATCTGCATTACTCACCATCTTGGAGAGCTCCTCCGCTGACTCAGCGACTCTCTCCCTGTCGTTGCTGTCCACCACGAAGATCAGACCCTGGATGAAAACCAATCACGGATTAATACTCTAACCACCACATCTGGGACTGAAAACCCTCCGCTGTGTTCTCCAGGTGTACCTGTGTGTTCTGGAAGTAGTGTCTCCAAAGAGGTCTGATCTTGTCCTGACCACCAACGTCCCAGACTGTGAAGCAGATATTTTTGTACTCCACAGTCTCCACGTTGAAACCTGAAACACACACACACACCAGATAAGGTTCCCCCTGAGCATGTGCAGACCGTCAGCCACAAAGACAACCACACATAGACGCCACAATGGTCCCTGCTTTGTACGTCAGCAGCGCCGTCATATTGGTCCTCGCAAGTTATCAGTTTTCAACAGGAGTGAACGGAGGAAAGATGCCTGGACCTTCTGCAGTTTGGAGGTGAACGATCTAAACATGATCACCAGGAGTTTGTTTTTATAGTAAGAATGAACTGTTTGTTTTTGTTTTTTTTTTTCAGGCCCTTGTCATTCATAACATTGTTTTCCATATTGCTGGTTATATGTGAGAGCCTTTAGGCCCACTTCAGACAACACGGAACCTTGTCAGAACTACAGGGTTTATTATAACGTTTATCACTGTTGCCATGGTTTTCACTGGTGCAATGCATTTCTTAAAAACCTTTTAATAAGTAGTTATGTTAGTTTTCGTAGTATAGTGTTTTAAAATGACATTAGATTTCTGTGTAAAATCTACACTATTTTTATTAACTATTTCATGATAAAATAGATCTATTTATGGATGCATTGGTGTAAAACTAATTAGGCTTTACTACTTTAGTGACACCTTTTAAACCACAGGATTATAATATAAATATCTATCTTGTTAAACAGAAAAATAATTAACCACAACTATTCTTGGTTAACACCTGGTTTTACCTTTGACAGTAATTTCCCACCCATTATGTACAGCCTGTCTCTGCAGCGGAGGACGCCGCTAAGCGGTGGATGTACAATGCATCCCCACTGCGGGACGGTGTCCATCACTGTCCGGTATAGTAGGAAGACACGTAAACTTTGTTTGTTTACAGTTTATTTTCAATGAAAAATTTTCTCCGCTTCAGTCAGGGGGAGAGACACCTTAACATGTGTCTGAAGATAAGCAGCCAATCAGAGAACTCGTCAGCAATCTACCTGAACTTTGGACCTCAGTCTTCAGTGTCTCTGAATGAAAACACGTACCTCTGATCTGGACCAAGACCAGAATTTGGAGCTGTCAAGAGCACCTGTCCTTGTCTGAACCCTCACCTGTAGATTCCTGCTCATTGATTACTTACCAATAGTTGGGATGGTGGTGACGATTTCTCCGAGCTTCAGTTTGTACAGGATGGTGGTTTTTCCGGCTGCATCCAGACCCACTAAAACCAGATGAAGAAATGAAAACTATTAAAACACTGAGAACCTGGATCTCAACATAAAAATTCATCCACAAAATAACGGATCAAAACAGAAAAAAAAATTATAAATAAAGAATAACCTTCAACAAACTAGCTCTAAGCGCACAAAAACATTACCCAGGAGACATAAAACTGACTTTAGAAAGTTAATTTGAACACATTTAAACTAGATTAAGGTAAACAAACGCAATCCTTCCGTTAGCTTTGACCGTTAGCATCCAGTGGCTAACCCCATTAGCTTATACTTTTATTATTCTGTATTAAAAGCGGGTTTAGCTTTGACCAGTCATGTCTTTGTAACGGAAAACAAAGTAAAATCGGTCCGGTTAGAACAGTGGTCAGTCTGCGGAGGGACTTTTCATCAGCCCGCCGGTGCCTGGCCGTTTGGATCGGAGCTAGTTAGCCTAGCCGCAACGCTCACCCATCAGTATCCTCATCTGCTTCTTCCCGAACAGCCTGGAGAAGAGAGATGAGATGGTCAGACCCATGTTGAACGGGATTCCGTTGGAGCAGAGGGACGGGAGAACCTGGCGGTGGAGGATGGGGGTCTTCAGTCCGAAGAAGCTGCTGTCAGAAGCCGGGAAACAGACGCAGAACAGGCTGAGAAGAGCGGTCTGTGGGCGCAGCTCCTCCTCGGTGCCACGTCCAGGCCAACGCGGAGCAATTGACGTCACTGCCTTGTAAAAACTTTATTAACAGCACAGAGTAAATGCTGTGTTTAAGGTTCGTGCAAAAGATCGCAAATTTGTGGTTTAGAGCAAAATGAAAGTCTTGTCTATCCATATAAAATGGTATTTAAAATGGTTTAGAGCAAAATGAAAGTCTTGTCTATTTATTTAAAAACAAATTAAAGGTTAATGGGGCTCCATTTGATGTCTGTTACTTAAAATATTTGTGTATAGCAGAATTTAACATTTAAATTAAGATGATCGTTTGCTCCGGGTGGCCCGGTACTTGTACTGATGTCTTTGAACTCAACATTCAGTTCCCGACTCCTGCTCGACTGCTTCCGGTGTGGGTGAACATGGTTGCATTTGACAGATAATTGTGGGCTTTGGCTTTTTAATTCCAGAATCGGTATCGGCAGGTTAACAGATTCTCTGAGCGTGTGCGTGATTTGAGCGCGTGGGAATCTGACCGTGTGCGTGAAACCGCTGATATTCAGGTAAGAACCGGATGAAACTTGTAGACTGTTTACAATCGGCTCCAGTGGTGTTAAAACACTACTTATTCAATTTGGGCAACCTTAAAAACATAGCTTGGCTAAAACCCTTTGAACAGGACTGTTTGGTTGAGCTTCTGGTGCATGTTGTTTCTCTGTAAGCTAAAGGCGGATTTATGCTCGCGCCGTCGCGCGACGTCTGCGTGCGGTCGGCTGCGGAGTAGCGGACGCCGGTGAGTTTGTTCTCGTACTCGAGCGTAGGGGGTGCGTGTCGTTTTCGTGTTATGTTGCAGTTTCTCCTCCTAACCTGAAGGTGGCAGCAGTAAACTCACCAGGTCGGAGTGCGCTAGGTATTTCCTGTTTTAAAACAACAATGGAGGACAGTATGGTTCAGATAAGAAGAAATAATTTGATCAGCCTCTCATCAACTCGATGCACAGGGTACTGTTTTTAAAAACGGTGGTTATCCATAGATATATACACGTAGATGCCGCGTTCGGGCTTGTCAGTCACTTCAACACGGCTGCCATCCCGAGCCGGGGTTTCAGACCCGGTCAGATCAGTTAGACTGTTTGTGAAACCAAAATGCCAGATTTTGTGCTGCATACGGATGATCCTGTAAAAGAAACACCGAAACCAAGATAAGAGGGATAATATTTCACAAGTAAGAAGTGGTTTTATATTATTTAACTGTTATGAACTTGTTGAATTTGACGTATTTCTTAAGCTAACATAAATGAAACCAGCTTATGTCAGGACAAGAAAATAAAAAAATGTTTTTCTTAGTAAGACAGTGATTACAGTAAGATGGTTTAAGCATAAATAAGCCACTTCATATAATTGTGCTAAGTAGGCCATGGCATTTAAACTTTATCTATTAATCAGTTTTATGGCGCTAACAAGAACTTGAGCTACAGAAGAACTGAGTACAATGTTCAGAAGTTAAATGAAGGAGGCAGCATGGGTAGCAGCACTCAGCAGGAGGAACTTTGTACCGAAGGACTGTTCAGTCGTCTGCAGCCGTCATTTTAACCCAGAGGACTGGACAGTCAACTGCTTTAAAGGAAGGAGTGATACTATTAATTTTTAATTTTCCTGACCATCTTTGCAAAGTTAGTGTCATGACAATTTCTAATGTAATCCTAATATTTCACTAACACAACGGGGTCCCCTCTAAATGACAATAAAAGACACTATTAGAAATGGTTCCTTCTGAATGATCCCTTCAGTACAAATTTCTCTGGTCTTGAATTCTATATTTATTTTCTTTTCTTTGACGTGTTAAAACACGTGTGTTTTATATTGGTGTTGTGTTCTTTGGTAACTTTATCAGGTTCATTACTTGTTGGACTCGTCACATCAGAAGTAAATTTGGGTTCTTTATTTTGTATGAAAATGACAAGAGGAACAGATGTAACTTTAAATGAGGTATTTCGTTTTGGGGGTATTTTGGTAAATTTTTAATTTAGGCAATCCTTTTTTTTGAATGAGTGTTTTTCTGCTTTTTTTTATTTAGTTTTTTTAAAGCATTCCTTTATTTTTTTATTTATATTTTATATTATTCATATTATAAATACAATATAACTCCATATGGCATCACCATTATTATTTCTCTGAGTATTGCAAAAAAAAAAATCAGTTTGCATGTGGGTGTGTGTCTGAGTATGTGTAAGTGCATGATATGAAATAATAAAAATAATAATCTGTTGTATTATAAATATATAAATATATATATTTATTTTCTAATAAACCAAGCCGATTAAAAATCGTATGAAAATACCCAAGATACACGCCCAAGATGGCGGCTGCGTTGACGCATCGTTCCTATGGACAGCAGTGTCAGAGTCGATATCTACATGTATATATCTATGCCTACAGCTCATCAGTTCAGGTGTAAATGGAGGACAATTAAGGTATCATTTCAGTTTGTCGTGGAAACGTACCCATCTTGTTCCTCCCTTCAGTCACCGGCGCATGAATGAGAAAAAAAGACAGAAAACATTCATCATTCATTCACACATTTCAACTCTGACGTCACAAACATGATGACATCACAGAGTTCTGACCATTTTTGGCCGTCTTCCTGTGCTGCTTCCCTTCACTGGGAGTAGCCACAGGTCTGGTACTTTCTTCTGCTGACTCCCTGCCGCTTGATTGGTCGCTTCCTAACGAGTCCCCATCTGATGGGCTGAGCCTTTTGAGGGACAGGTAAGGGACAGATAAGAGACAGTTAAGGGACAGATAAGAGACAGGTAAGGGACAGATAAAAGACAGATATGGGACAGATAAGAGACAGGTATGGGACAGATAAGGGACAGGCGAGTTCTGGTAAACTGTCTGGTTCTGGTTGTAGGAGGGCTGTCTGACCTCCCCCTGCGCCGACCCGAACGGGGTGCCTTTGTGGCCGATCCTTTAGATTTGGGGGTGTTGAGGTCTCCGCCATCAGACGGCGTGGCCTCTTTGATGGGAGCAGGCAGCGGGCCGGGCTCCTGGATCACCATGATGTCGTCTTTGCTGTGCTGACCCAGATGGAGTTTGGCAAAATCGAAACCTTTGACGCTTGGAGCCTGAAGCTACAGAGGACATGAGTTTCACTTTATTTACACACTGGACAGGTGACAGGTCACTGCTTCCTATCCATCACTGACCTTTTGTCTCTGCTGGATGGTGCTGATGGCATCTGGCTGGAACTCGAGCTTCTCGGAGCCGCACAGCTTCCAGTAGAGGATGATGATGATGAAGACGGCCAGAAGGACAGGGACAACAACACCCACAATCAGCCAGATACTGCTGGTCTGAGTCTCTGCTGGAGGGACAGACAGGATCTCCACAGCTGGACACAGGTAAGAGACAAAGTTGAGGACAGGTGAGAGAAAAATGAGAAACAGGTGAGAGGAGAGAAAAAACGTGACAGACAAATAAGAGAAAAGTGAAAAACAGCTGAAAGAAATATGAGAGACAGGTTGACCATCTGTTTTATGAGTGTCATGGACAGATTCAGATCTTGACTCACGTTGGGCCAGTGGTCTCTGGACTTTGTGTCCGAGGACAATGGCGGCTCTCTGAAGGTCTAGACGGTTCAGGGTGGCGGCAGTGACCTCAGCTGAGAACCTCTCTCCACCTGGACCCTCCACAAAGTAAAAGACCTCCAGGGGACGCTCTGGTCCGGACAGCCTGGACACCCGAACAACCTGAGACACAACAAATCAGTTTTTATTCATCAACATTCAGCTGAATAGACTCTGAAACTGCTCTCTGCACCTGCTGGACAGGTGTGCCGGTGCAGGAAGACATTTCATTTCACTGCTGAAGTTCTCATTCCATAAGAAACCCAGGGGAAGAGGATCTGAAGATGAGGGTTGCAAGAGTTCCCTACTCCAATACAGCTAGTCAAAATTAAACGAATCTCCAGGTTTTAAAGAACCTGTAGTTTTACTGGGGCTCCAATACTACAGGTGGCGTTTTTATCCCAATGTGAGTACCTGCAGACTGTTGTTGCCGACAGCTGTTGCTCTCCTCCACCTCCTCCTGCTGGTCTCCTGCAGTCCCTCCTCCAGTAACAGTGCCAGGCGTCTCTCCAGACGAGCTTTGAAGGTCCTCTGAGCCACCAGCTGCTCCTGGACTCCCAGCAGGACTGAAACAACATGGTATACACCTGAAACACACCTAAAACACCACACTGGAACACCACGACACACACCTGGAACACCACAATACACACCTTAAACATGAGGACACACCTGGAACACCAAGACACACACCTGGAACACCACGCCACACACCTGAAACACCACGACACAAACCTGGAACACCATGACACACACCTGGAACACCACGACAAACACCTGAAACACCACGACACACACCGGGGAACACCATGACACACACCAGGAACACCACGACACACACCTGAAACACCACGACACACACCTGGAACACCACAACACACAACTGGAACACCACGCCACACACATGAAACACCATGACACACACCTGGAACATCACAACACACTTGGAACACCATGACACACACCGGGAACACCACAATACACACCTTAAACATCAGGACACACACTTGGAACACCACGCCACACACCTGAAACACCACAACACACACCTGGAACACCATGACACACACCTGGAACACCACGACACACACCTGAAACACCATGACACACATTTGGAACACACCTGGAACACCACAACACACACCTGGAACACCACGACACACTTGGAACACCATGACACACACCGGGAACACACCTGAAACACCACAACACACACCTGGAACACCCTGACACACACCGGGAACACACCTGAAACACCACAACACAAACCTGAAACACACCTGAAACACCACCATACGCACTTAAACACACAAGACAACACACTCGGAAGACACCAGACATACCATGGTACACAACACACACATACTGAAACACAACTGAACTGAAACACCTGAAAAACCATGACGCAACACTTGAAACACACCTGAAAAATCCCCTCACACACCTGAAACACATAACACACACCACTACTTCACAGTGAACATGTGACCCTGTCCAGATGTGTCCATACCTGTGCGGACCCAGGTGAAGCGCAGGTGGTGAGTTGTGTTCAGCTCATCGTAGTGAAAGGCTGTGAACACACACGTGGGACAGTTTAAACACACACCAGATAGATGAACATGAAGGTGTAAAACAAGTTGAACAAGTAACTAGAAAACACAATATAAATGTGTTTTAATGTGCGTGTGCGTGTGCGTGTGCATGTGCGTGTCATACGTTCTGCGATCTGCTGAACAGGAAATCCGATGTAGAAGCTGAACTCAACCTGGCTCAACTTCCTCAGGTGTTCACTGACTTCTGACCCTGGCAGGTAGCCCCGCCCATCACGCACTGCGAATGTGATGTCGACAGGGATCTTGTGAGCGGCATCTGGCAGGGCCACGGCCATCGTGATGTTCAGCAGCTGTGTGGTGGAGTCAGACAGTTTTTTACATGGACTGAATACCTGACAGCCCTGGGGATGGCCATGTGAGACTCACCTGGACCGTGACGTTCCCCACTTCATGTGATCGCCGTTGTGCCACTGCGTACGCCATAATCAGCCCTCTCTCCACCCGCTCGCTAAAGTTGCAGACTCTGATGTCAATGTGGGCTGGAACAAACTGCAGCACGGAGTGGATCTGGTACCTGGGGTCTGGTACGGTGTACAGCGGCGATACGGTGGGAACGGGGCCAGAACCGCGTGGCGTCTGGCGGAGAGCGTTGATGACTGAGATGGCAGTAAAAATCATGGCTCCTGACACAACACGAAAGGCAAAACTGGATGGAGTTCTGAGGAACTGAAGAGAAAACATCAGACAAACAGCTGTCAATCATCTGTCACTAACCAGGTGAGTCAGAGGGTTTAGTTCTTGAAGTTCTGAGAACAGAACTAAAACATTAATCTAGCAGGTTTGATGCGTAACAAAGCCGATATTTATGAGGGGCCGTTTGAGACATTATTCAGAATTACCCTCTCACAGACACATGTTAAATTTAAGTCATTCACACATTATACTGAAACCTCTCATATATTATACTGAAATAATTCATACACTATGGTGAAACCTCGCATATATCATACTGAAATCATTCACACATTATAGTAAAACCTCATATACACTATACTGAAATTTCCTCTCACATAATATACTGAAATGCTCTCACATAATATACTGAAATGCTCTCACATA
>JBAFTB010000026.1:3934079-3944969 GCA_037177355.1 Melanotaenia trifasciata | reverse complement strand
GTTACTTCCTGTTTACACCTGAGAGAACATCAAACCTGCTGTTACTTCCTGTTTACACCTGAGAGAACATCAAACCTGCTGTTACTTCCTGTTTACACCTGAGAGAACATCAAACCTGCTGTTACTTCCTGTTTACACCTGAGAGAACATCTCACCTACTGTTACTTCAGGTTTACACCGAACATTGTGTGAGCGCAGCCTGCAGGTCTCACCTGCAAGGTGACAGGTGCATCTTTGTTGTAGACGTCATCTCTGAACCTGGACTCTCTGCGGCCAACAGACTGACGTAACCTGAAGCTGAACTGAGTGTCCCCAAGGCATCCTGGGAAATCAGACAGATCATGTGAGGTCTGACCTCTCACCTCCCCAACACATTTAGTTAGCTAAATTTACCTGAGTAAGAGTCAGGGAAGGACAGGTAGCAGATGCTGGTTTTCTGATAACGAAACAAAGGAAACAATCAGCGAATCTGTGCTCAATAACATGAAGATAAAAGCTGAAAAGATTATTGATCATCACCTCTTTCTCAGTGAGCTTCACGTCCTGAGGATAAACCAGCTAGAAGAAGAAGAGAGGCTTATACCAAACTTCATTTAGATTTCTGCTGATTTAAGGCTCCTCAGCTTTTCAACAAAACTGCATCTACTGCTCCTTAATCACAACTATCCTGCACACATATGACTGATAATCAAAACTGATATATTGATCAATGAATACTGAACTCAACAATAGATCAATCGGACAGAATCTGAGTATGTTTGTAAAGAAGGCAACAAACTAAGAATTGTGTGTTTTTTAAATGAAGTTTGGTGCAGGATGAGGAGCAGTCCCGGTTTCTTTTGTTCTGACTGATAAACTCTCCTCTGATCCTTTCATCGGTCATGTCATTTCCACCTCCCTCTTGTCGTTGGATCCATCATGACTGAAGCTAACGATGCTAAACCAACGTACCTCGATGGCTTGTCCAAGCTCCAGGTCGAAGGTAACGACGCACACACACTCCAGCCAGGAAAAGAAGCGTGCCCACGCGCCCTGGCTGTGTGGCCTGTCCGCGGCCTCCTCGTGTCTGGGAGTACCGAAACCGTCCAGCGGGTTCATGACGACCGTCTGAGAGATGCAGCACCGCCCCGGCCCATCCTCCGGTCCTTCATCATCAGCATCAGGTGCAGTTCTTCGCGCGCCCCCTGCAGTATAGGCGAAGAACTGCAGACGTCTTGTTTCAGTGTTATTGTTCTAAAACACAGATCAGTGGTCGGCAATTGGCCCGACTACACTAATAAAAGTAAATACAAAACAACAATTTGCAAGAGTTATTTCTCAGTGCAGAGACATGGTGGTGTTTGCAGCGCTGCTGTGTGTGAAATTGATCAAAACGTTTTCATGCTTTAACTTTTACTTATGAAACTGGATCACAAGTTGCTCAGATTGGTGATAAATTATGGAATTGGTTATAGTTCTTTCTCCTTTTTGTACTCTGTCTTATCTGAAGCGAGGAAATCCAAGCGTTAACCTGCTAGTCAGCTGTTAACTTAGTGGCTCAGTCATCTGTCATGGCGTCATTCTAACAAGGCCCTCCAACCGAATCTGAGAGTTTTTATTGGTATTTAACTGGTATTATTATTATTAACGATCCACCTCTTCCTCCACACCATCCTCTTCTTCTTCCTTACCATCCTCTTCATCCTCTTCACCATCCTCCTCTTTCTCCTCCTCACCCTCCTCTTCTCCCTTCTGACCATCCTCCTCTTCCTCCTCACCATTCTCTTTTTCTTCCTCCTCACATCCTCCTCTTTTTCATCATCTGCTTCATCCACACCATCCTTCTCTTCCTCCTCACCATCTTCCTTTTCCTCCTCACAATCCTCCTCTTCCTTCTCCTCACCAACCTCTTCTTACTCCTCACCATGCTACTCATCCTCCTCATCATCCGCCTCTTCCTCATCATCATCCTCGTCTTCTCATCTTTTTCCTCCTTAACATCCTCTTCTTTGTTATTACCATCATCCTCTTAGTCCTCGCCAACCTCCTCTTCCTCATCTTCACCACCCTCCTCTTCCTCCTCACATCCTCCTCCTCCTCCTCCTCTTCTTCCTACTCACATCCTCCTCATCATTCTCTCTATCTCCTCTTATTCACCATCCTCTTCTTCTTCCTCACCATCCTCCTCCTCACAACCCTCATCATTCTCCTCTTCGTCCTCACCATCCTCTTTTTCCCGCTTACCATCCTCCTCTTCCTCCTCCTCCACACCATCCTCCTTTTCCTCCTCCTCACTGTCCTCTTCCTCCTCCTCACCATCTTCCTGTTCCGCCTCACCATTCTCTTCTTCCTCCTCATCATCCTCACCACCCTCTTCTTCCTTCTCACCATTCTCCCCTTCCTCATCACCATCCTCTCCTTCCTTCTCATCATCCTCATCATCCTTCTCTTCCTCCTCACCATCCTCCTCTTATTCACCATCCTCTTCCTCATCATCCTTCTCCTCACACCCTCATCATTCTCCTCTTCCTCTTCCTCACCAACCTCCTTTTCCTCCTCACCATCCTCTTCATTCTCCTCTTCCTCCTCACCATCCTCCTATTACTCCGCCTTACCACCCTCCTCCTCCTCACCATCATCTTCTTCCTCCTCTTCCTCCTCACTATCCTGCTCTATTACTTCTCCTTACCACCGTCCTCCTCCTCCCCACAATCATTTTCTTCCTCCTTATTATCCTCCTCTTCCTTCTCCTCACTATCATCTTCTTCCTCCTTACCATCCTCCTTACCATCCTCCTCTTCCTCCTGCTCACCATCTTCCTTTTCCTCCTCACTATCCTCCTCTATTACTTCTCCTTACCACCCTCCTCCTCCTCCCTACTATCATCTTCTTCCTCCTTACCATCCTCCTAATCCTCCTCACCATCCTCCTCTTCCTCCTGCTCACCATCTTCTTTTTCCTCCTCACTATCCTCTTCTTTCTCCTCTTTCTGCTCACCATCCTCTTCTTCCTCACCACCCTCCTCCTCACAAACTTCATCATCCTCCTCTTCCTCCTCACCATCTTCCTTTTTCTCCTCACAATCCTCCTCTTCCTTCTCCTCACCAACCTCTTCTTACTCCTCACCATGCTACTCATCCTCCTCATCATCTGCCTCTTCCTCCTCATCATCCTCATCTTCTTTATCTTTACCATCATCCTCTTAGTCCTCAACACCCTCCTCTTCCTCCTCCCCCTCACCATCCTCTTCTTCCTCCTCACATCCTCCTCCTCCTCTTCCTACTCACCATCCTCCTCATCCTCCTCATCATTCTCCTCTTCCTTCTCTTATTCACCATCCTCTTCTTCTTCCTCACAACCCTCCTCCTCACAACCTTCATCATTCTCCTCTTCTTCCTCACCGTCCTCTTTTCCTGCTTACATCCTCCTCCTGAACTGTCATCTTCCTCCTCGTCGTCACCATCTTCCTGTTCCTCCTCAGCATTCTCTTCTTCCTCCTCATCTTCCTCACCACCGTCTTTTTTCTCCTCACAATTCTCCTCTTCCTCCTCCTCACCATCCTCCTCTTACTCCTCACCATCCTCTCCTTCCTCCTCCTCATCCTCACCATCCTCCTCTTATTCACCATCCTCTTCTTCATCAGCCTTCTCCTCACCACCCTCATCATTCTCCTCTTCTATTTCTCACCATCCTCTTCTTCCTCCTCACTATCATCTTCTTTCTCCTTACCATCCTCCTCATCCTCACTCTCCTTATCCCCAACCTCCTCTTTTTCTCCACCCTCCTCGTCCTCACCTTCCTCCTCCTCCTCACCACCCTCCTCTTCCACCTCACCATGCTCTTCTTCATCAACATCCTCATCTTCTTCCTCACGAACTTTCTCTTCTTCACCATTCTCTCCTTCCTATCAGAATCCGAAGTAAGTTTAAGAAATAGATGAAAATAGAAATTAGACTTTTTTTTTTTTTTCATTTTTAAAATTTAAATTGTAAAAAAATAATTTTGTGTTGTAAACAAACTAAAATAGATCATTAGAAATTCAATAAACAGTTTTTGTTTCGTTTTGTTTTGGTTTGTTTGTTTTTTTAAACTTCACAACTTTGAAAGAAAATGTTATGTCTCCTTTCACTGTGAAAAGCCAGTCCGGAAGTGAAAGCAGCGGTTTCCGGCAGAAAACCGGCGTGTGTGTGTGTGTGTGTGTGTCTTCTCCTTCAGTCTGTCAGCAGATGCCGGGCAGATCATCATGGCGGACCCTTGCTCCTTCTCCTCCTTTTCCAGCTGTCTCACCAAACACCTCAACCTGTTTCTGCACGTGGACTTCCACAGGCACGTTATCCGAGGGAAGGTGCAGCTCACCGTGGAAGCGCTGGAGGACCGCTTCGCTGTCCTGGTAAGGTTATCCGAGTCCGGTCACCAGGCCATTCCGGTCCCGCTAAAAGTCGCTGCACACGTACCGTGTGTTGCCACCCGGTAACGCGCCCGGTGGTTTGCAACCGGGTCTGGTTTTGTGACCGGGTCTGGTTTTGTCACCGGGTCTGGTTTTGTGACCGGGTCTGGTTTTGTGACCGGGTCTGGACTCGCCTCTGCAGCTAAATGAGCGCAGGTGATGATAAAGTTGTGATTTGTTGACACGCAGCTTTAACGGAGATTCTCGTGAGTAAATCAGGAAAAATGCAGGTGTTGATGAACTGGTTTACCTGGACAGGTTGACTATCGGAACTCAGGACTAGTTAGATGCGGTTTGGGTGTAAAAGTGAAAAATTACAGCGTTGATGTGACTGAAATTAGGTCGGAGTCTGATTCCCGCAAGTCTCTGGACTTTGACACGCAGGCAGACCTGGTGCGATAGGTGCGTTCATCCTGAGACTCAGTGGCCTTAGACTTGGTCCTGATAGGACAGGTGTGATAACTGCAGGTAGGTCAGCTGATTCAGCAGGTGCTGATTTTATCTCCTGCAGACATTGGACACCAGAGACCTGGACATCCGCTCGGTGACTGTCAACCAGCAGCTGGCCCGCTTCAGTCTGGGGCCCAAACACAGCTTCAAGGGGACGCCGCTGGACATCACACTCCCCTTCCACCTGTCCAGGTAACCCTGCCGTCTTCTTACCTGTCCTGTCATCTGTCCAGGACAGAATGTAACCCATATATCTGTGTGGCCCAATCAGGGGGCAGCATGTCATCGTGGAGGTGACCTATGAGACGTCTCCGTCAGCATCAGCTCTGCAGTGGCTCACACCTGAACAGACTGCCGGGAAGAAGCAGCCTTACCTGTTCAGCCAGTGCCAGGTGAGTCTCACCTGTCAGGTTACACCCAGGGTTTAATTAAAATGAGCTGCTGATTACAAATCAGCCATATATCCATCCATTTTATATATATATATATATATATATACACACTAGTGCTGGGCAACAATTAAAATTTTTAATCACGATTAATCACATTGTTACACGGAAAATGTCTCTTTCCTTTAAAAGAAGGCCTACAGCTATATAAAGAAATGCTGTAAATTTTGGTTTACTAACACGACATCAGGGGTCTCCAACCTGCGACTCCGGAGCTGCAAGTGTGTCTCTGGACCTTCCACAATGTCTCTAAATATGTGGCTAAATTATTTTTTTAATCTATCTTTCTTGTCATTAAGTTGGAAACCAGGGACTTTTTTTCCCATTCCACATTTTCCACAAATATCTACATCCCTTAGAAGAAAGTCTGTCTATCCTCTTTTTATAAAGGTTTTATGTTTTCCTTTATTTTAAAACCTAAAAATGGAAATAAAAATGTGGTTCTTCAGCAGTTTTTCTTCACAATGTTCTGCCATTTGCATGGGTTTAGACAGACAAAGATAATTGTTGGTTCTTCTTCTTCTTTCTTAAGTTCCAGACAGAAAACGTCTCTTCATTTTAATAAACCCGCTCTCTCCTGATTACATCAGACGTACTGCTGCAGCAGGAAAGAGAGACAAGAAATCGGTGATTGATCTGTCAGTTGTCCTTTTTTAAAAGGAGTCAGCCGTTTGTATGATGAAAGAGCTTCCCTGTCGTCTTCTTTTTTTCTTCTTCTTCTTCTTCTGTGGTTTCGCTGTTGAGACAAAACTTTGAGAAACTGTTGATCAACTAATGTCCAGATTTCCTTTTTCTACTTGTTTAAACCGGTTTGATCCAGTCTATTCTTTCTAAACGATCACAGGAACATTCCTGCTGTTATTTTGGCCCATCAGCCAAAACCAGAACCTGAACTAGAACTGGAACTAGAACCTCAGCTAAAACTAGAACCTGAACTGGAGTGCTAGAACCAGAGGTAGAAGCAGAACTAGAACACAAACAGAAATCTGAACTGGAACCTAAACCAGATCCAAAACCAGAAATAGAATCTCAACAAGACCTAGCACCGGAACTGGAACCAGATCTAGAACTAGAACCTGAACAAGAGCTAAAAGCTGAACTGGAAGCAGAACTCGAACGAAACTAGAAACAGAACTTTAACCTGAACTGGAACTTGAATAGGACCTGGAACCAGAACCTGAACTGGAACTAGAGCCAGAACTGAAACTACAACTGGAACTAGAACATGAACTGGAAGCAGACCTGGAATGAGACCCAGGACCAGAATCTTCTCTGGAACTAGAACTTCAGCTGGAATCAGAATTGGAACCATAACTAGAACCTTATCTAGAATTAGAACCTGTCCTGGAACCAGAACTTGAACTAGAATCACAACTGGATCTGGAAAAAAAACTAGAACTCGAATTAGAACCAGGACAGAACAGGAACCAATACTAGTACCAGATTTAGAACATGAACCTTAGCTAGAATCTGAAACCGGACTGAAACCAGAACCCGAAGTAGAACTTGAACTGGAATCAAAACCAGAAACAGAATCTCAACTAGAACTGGTACCTGTACTGGAAACAGAACTAGAACCTGAACTGGAACCTGCACTAGAACCAGAACCAATGTAAACATGAGCTATGCCCTGTGTTCTGTCATACAGGCTAACCATTGCAGGAGTATGGTCCCCTGTCAGGACAGCCCATCCATCAAACACACCTACTATGCTCAGGTAACACACACACTGTCTCCCAGATGCCTGCCTGTCTGAGTCTCTGGTGTCTGTCTCTGTCTTTCAGGTGTCTCTGTCTCCTTGTCTCTCAGGTATATTTTTCTACTTGTCCCTCAGGTGTCTGTCCCCAAAGATCTGGTGGCAGTAATGAGTGCTGTGAGGGACGGACAGGAGTCAGATCCTCAGGACAACAGTCGTCTCATCTACCGGTTCAGACAGCCAGTTGGTGTCCTAAGTTTTGTGGTTATATATTACATAACTGTCACCTGATCTCAGGTGTCAATGTCATTTCTCTTTGATTGGCACCTTTTCTCAGGTCCCTATGCCGTCTTACCTGATAGCCATTGTGGTTGGAGCCCTGGAGAACAGGTAGTGTTTCCATCCGCAGTCAGCCTGTGTCACTTTGTTACCTGCGCAGGAAACAATGTTTCTATGCTCTGATTGGCTGACAGGCAGATCGGTCCTCGGTCCAGAGTCTGGTCTGAGAAGGAGTTTGTGGACAAAGCAGCATCTGAATTCTCTGAGGTAAGTTTCCATAGCAACTGAGCAGGTGTCCTCTGGTCCTTAAAATCACTTGGTTCATGTTCACATGTCCCTCAGACTGAGACCATGCTGAAGACGGCGGAGGACTTGGCGGGGCCATACGTGTGGGGACAGTACGACGTCCTGGTTCTTCCTCCATCCTTCCCGTACGGCGGCATGGAGAACCCCTGCCTCACCTTTGCTACGCCCACTTTACTGGTAAACATAAACAAAGTCAGCTGATTCCTTTCTGTATCTATGACAGTTGTCCTGACTAGTTGTCTCTGTCTTTTCCAGGCTGGAGACAAATCCCTGTCCAATGTGAGTAGAACACCAGAGTCTGCCTATCCCACACCTGTTGTTGCCATAGTAACAGGTGTGTTTGTGTCGCTTAGGTCATCGCCCATGAGATCTCCCACAGCTGGACTGGAAATCTGGTGACCAACAAGACCTGGGAACATTTCTGGTAAACAAACAAACAAGCAATGAGTTGTGGTCAGCCAGTCATGTCTCAGGTGTTGAATGTGTCCTCAGGCTCAACGAAGGTCACACGGTCTACCTGGAGAGGATGATTGGCAGGTGTTTGGAGGGAGAGCCATTCCGACAATTTAAGGCCATGGGGGGCTGGAAAGAGCTGCAGGACTCTGTAAGAACTTTAACTGTTTTCACCTGATCCAGGTTGATGCTGCGTCCACTTCTTGCTCACCTGGGCTCTCCGTCCTCCAGGTGAACACGTTTGGACCCAACAACCCATTGACCAACCTGGTCCCCAGTCTGGAGGACGTGGACCCCGATGATGCCTTCTCCTCAGTGCCGTATGAAAAGGGATTTGCTCTGCTGTATCACCTGGAGGAGCTGATGGGGGGGCCAGGTATCCCATGTCCACACACCTGTCCACAGACCTGTGTCCCACGCTCACACACCTGTGTCCCATGCTGACATACCTGTCCACAGATCTGTGTCCCACGCTCACGCACCTGTCCACAGACCTGTGTCTCACACACCTGTCAACACCCCTGTGTCTGATGCTCACACACCTGTCCACACACCTGTGTCCCACGCTCACGCACCTGTCCACAGACCTGTGTCTCATGCTCACACACCTGTCAACACACCTCTGTCCCACGCTCACGCACCTGTCCACAGACCTATGTCCCACGCTCACACACTTGTCCACACACCTGTGTCCCACGCTCACACACCTGTCCACAGACCTGTGTCTGATGCTCACACGTCGTCCACAGACCTGTGTCCCGCGCTCAGACCTGTGTCCTGCGCTCACACACCTGTGTCCCGCGCTCACATACTTGTCCACACATCTGCGTCCCGTGCCGACTCACCTGTTTGTGTCCCTTAGAGGTGTTCATGGGTTTTGTGAAGTCCTACATCCAGATGTTTGCCTACAGCAGCGTGACCACAGACCAGTGGAAGGACTACCTGTTCACCTACTTCAAAGACAAGGTGAGGACCACCTGGACGCTCTGTCCAATGAGGCATTTCTGATCAGAATCAGTAAAAGATCAATGTTACCTGATTGATTTTGTCTCCAGTTGGACATGTGGGTGGAGTTTAGATGTTCAGGTAATAATACCGGGTGTTGTCTCAGGTGGATGTCTTGAACTCAGTGGACTGGAATGCCTGGATGTCCACTCCTGGGATGCCTCCTGTTAAGCCTCAGTAAGTGGACCCTATCAGACCTAGATCTGGTCCTGTTTAAAACTGATGTTTGTTCTGACAGGTCCTTATTCTGTTTCAGGTATGACACCACGCTGGCGGACGCCTGCATCGCGTTGAAACATAGGTGGATTAAGGTGAGACCTAGACTTGATGGGGACTAGATCTGATGGATTCTGTAAAAGCACTAAAACCTTTGTCCCCTGTCCACATTCAGGCTAAAGACCAGGACCTGAACAGCTTTAAGGAGTCTGATGTGAAGACCCTGTCGTCCCACCAACTCATCGAGTTTCTGTCGCTGCTGCTTCAGGAGGTAGGAACCCAAAAAGTACTCCACTGCAACCCACTATACTCCTCCGCAGTCCACCCTGGTCCACCTGGGACCTCTCTGGTCCACCTGTGATCCACCTCTCTGGTTTTTCCTCCAGGATCCTGTCCCTCTGACCCATGTGAAGAAGATGCAGGAGGTCTACAACCTGAACGCCTTCACCAACTCAGAGATCCGCTTCAGGTGAGTTCACCTGTACCTGTTAAAGCCCCGCTCCCTCCTCACAAACCCACTTTCTGATTGGCTGTTCTCCTCCAGGTGGCTGAGGCTGTGTGTCCGGTCTAGGTGGGAGGAGGCGGTTCCCATGGCGCTGAAGATGGCCACGGAGCAGGGAAGGATGAAGTTCACCCGACCCCTCTTCAGGTAGATCAACCTTCATCACCTTGTCACCTCCTCTCCTCCTCTTCCTCTCTGACCTTCTGCCCTTCCTCCTCTCTGACCCCCTCTTCCTCTTCATCAGGGAGGTCTTCCTCTTCGATAAGTTTCGTGATGAAGCTGTTCAGGTGTTTCAGGCTCATCGAGCTGCGATGCATCCTGTCACCTCTGGACTTGTTGCCAAGGACTTGAAGGTGGACGTCAGCGACACTGTCATTCAGTGAGACCAGATCCTGGCCTGTGGGACCAGGTCCGTGACTTTAGGTCCTGATCCTGTTCTGGAGTCCTTGGTCCATAGAAACCTGGTTTTTATAAAAGAAAAGATTCAGACCTGAACCCGGAGTTGTGTCTTCATTCAGAACCAGGAGCCATGTTGCTGTGACTCAGATTTTCTCTAAAATTTGTTTAAAACTTTCTGTCATTTACATTTACAACTAGAAGAAACTGCTCCGCCTGGTTTCTCCTAATCTAAACCAGTCTGTCCCAGTATAAACCAGTCTGTAGAACCTGGAGATTTTAATCCCAGTATAAACCAGACTGTCATGTTTTTGCCATAATAATTTTAAGTTTTCATACAATTTAAACATACAAAAATCTGAACCATGTTCCGGAAGGACAAACTATCACAATTTAATTTTGTCGTACAACCTCTTCAGAGACTCTTCAGACGTGCAGGTAGCTTTGATTCCTCATGCACAAGGTATTCCACAGGAAAGGACTCATGACAGTCATCGGCCTATTATCACTTAAAGAACATATAGACGATTAACGGACTGATGACTCAAGAGGACCAGGAAAAGCTGGTCCATGCATTTATCTTTAGTAGACTGGACTACTGTAATGCATCAGACAGCTGCAGGTAGTCCAGAACACTGCTGCTCCAGTCCTCACTAAGACCAGGAAAGTAGATCCTAGAACTCCAGTCCTCACTAAGACCAGGAAAGTAGAT
>JBAFTB010000026.1:3874603-3884898 GCA_037177355.1 Melanotaenia trifasciata | reverse complement strand
CTGGCCTTTTGGCCACTACCCACAGCTGGTGACCGTAGGTGAGGGTAGGAACGTAGATGGACTGGTAAATCCAGAGCTTCTCCTTTCAGCTCAGGTTCTTCTTCACCAGGACAGACCGATGCAGAGTTTACAACACTGAAAATACCGCACTGATCATCTGCTCCATCCTTCCCTCACTCCTGAACCTCCCCTCCCTTACCCTCCCCACCTTCATTAAAGAGTCCCCTTCAATTACACAGGCTTCTCTACCCACTGCAGCTAGTTTCAAATATTTTATTCAACTGCATGTGAATGTAGTAAAAAGACAGATGTTTAGTATCAAAACTCATTAAATGTACCAAATGTAGCTAAGTTAAGTGTCACACAAGTTATAGCAAAACCAAAATCGCAAGAAGCATCCACTGAAATGCCATTCACCCAAGCTGCATAAACGCCGGTATTTACCAAATTCCCATACATACATCCTATTGATATCCTCAACATCAAAACAGTGATTTGACTTCAAAAGGTGATTGACTAACAGACATTGCTTACATAAAGGATTCTAAGGTGAAGATGGACCAGAACACCCCTGGCAAACTACTCTATGTGCTGTCCAAAAAAAGTAAAGAAATTAACATGGCTGCCTCAGAGTTCAGAGGTTAAATAAGTTAGATAGCCATAGTCAACACATGGCATCTATAGGTTGGGAGATGAATTGCTCCTTCCCTCAGATCACAAGTTACAACATACCCACTTCTTCTCAGCACCTCTTAGAGTGGAAGAAAGCCTAATGCTTCTCCAGGAGACTGTGTCCAGAGCCCAACCTGTGTGTGGACCTGAGCTCACGCACCAGCTCAGACTCTTCCTCAGCTAAGAGGTGATGTTCCGCATCCTTATAGTTAGCTTCTACAGCCAAGGATCAGACCACGGGGTCCCGCCTTCAACCACCGCCCAACTCACATTGTACCTGAACCCCCACAGCCCCTCCCACGGTGGTGAGTCCACGGGATGGGGGCCCATGTCACTTTTTGGGATGGGCTCCTTCATCAAGTGAAGGAAACTTTAGACCTATGTAGTTTTCCTTCATAGGTTGTCTTTCAAGCCTTACTTTTTAAAGTTTGGTTTATAATATTTAAACTTCTTTCTGAGACTCAGGAGCATCTTCTACCTGTGTGGGCAGGTTTCAGGCGTAAAGAGTTCAGAGGGAAGCTGGCCATCGCCATCACAGCCAACTTTAAAAACAGAAACACTTCAGCTGAGGCCAAAGTGGAGGAGATCAGCGGAGTTGCCTTTATTTTCAACCAGAGGTTCTTCCAAGAGCTGCGACAAGAAACTGGTCAGTCCTTTAACCTGGTTCCTCTAATTTAGAAATACCTGGTCAGAATATCATGCTAACATGTACACCTGTTTAAGGTATTGATCTGGAGAACATTGTCTACTACAAGGATGACACTCACTACTTCGTGATGACAGCTAAGAAACATAGTCTGCTGGACAAAGGAGTCATTCTACAGGTGATGCACACACCTGGGGTAAGGGTAGTAGGAGGATCGGTTCTGGTCTGTCTGGTGGTTGTGGTAGACTGGATCCTGGTGTGGTAGTAGGGGGATTGGTTCTGGTCTACTGTCTAGTGGTGGTGGTAGACTGGATACTGGTGGGGGGATTGGTTCTGGGGTGCTGTCTGGTATTTGTGGTAGACTGGATCCTGGTATAGCTAACTCCACATTGTAGAGCTGTAGGGCTGTTGATACTGGGTCTGGGTTCTGTCTCCACCTGATCTGTGTCCTTCCTCATTACTAAAAGTCAGAAATATCTCCTTCCTCTTCATTCTTATATCTTCTTCTACTAAACCAGACTGATTCCAGGACCTAGTTATCCACATTTGCATGCTGTAGCTCATTTAAACACAACTAGCAGCCTTGCTAGTGTCCTGTTTAAATGAAGCTGGATCATGTAGCGCTAGCTTAGTCCGCGCTAAGTAATGTGGATACTGAGGTTGTCTTTGAGTATCTTTATAGTTTATTTTCAGCTCAAAATTGAACATCTTGATGAACTGAGTTGATGTGTATTCCCTAAACACACTCACTGAAAACTAAATATGACCTGATTTCCCTACATTAGCTTAAAACTAATCTAGTGACAGCATAGAACTAGATTAGCACTGCTACGTAGCTTCATGCTAACAGCCTTACATACCATTAGTAATTGTGCCTGAATAATTAGGAAACTACTCTCAAATTCACTTCAAACTGGTAAGGTGATACTGGTGATTCATGCAGGTCTGGAAAGATATTTCTGTCAATTACCTGAGGCATCACCTGGGGTGTCCAATCAGACCCCCCCCAACCCCCCCCCCCCCCCCCTCCCAAAGCATCTGTTTCAGAGAAAATCACCATTAAATCAGAAATGGTTTTGTCCTACCTCAGGACTTCATGGACACTGAGCTGCTCCTCTCTCGAGGAAACGTGGATCAGGACGCGCTGCTGGCATACGCCCGGGATGCTGCTGATTTCTCGACCAATCACCAGCTGCCTTTTCTTGACTTTGCCATGAACCACTATGGCCAGCCGGATGTTGCAATGTTTGACTTCACCTGTATGTACGCCTCCGAAAACGCTGCTATGGTCCGCCAACGCCATGGACATCAACTGCTGGTCACACTGGTGGGAGATAGCCTCCTGGAGGTATGACAGGTGTTCACAGGTAGAAAATCAGTCAGAAAGGTGTTTTACAGGTAAGGTGTTAGACAGGTATTGTACAGATAGTCAGATCAGGTACTTTCCAGGAAAGGTGTTAGACAGGTGTTTACAGGAAGAGAGTCAGTGAAACAGGTGTATTATAGGGAGAGCGTCAGTCAGACAGGTGTCTTAGAGGTAAGGTGTTAGGCAGGTGTTTACAAGTAGAGAGTCAATCAGATAGGTTGCGAGATACAGGTAGATACAGGTAGCGAGACAGTCAGGTGTTTTACAGGTAGAATCAGTCAGAAAGTTGCTTTACAGGTAAAGAGATTATCAGGTGTATTACAGGTAAGGTGTTGGTTGGGTAACTTGCCCTTCTGTCTATCTGCAGCCCTTCTGGCCGATGGGGACAGGTGTAGCTCGGGGGTTTCTTGCAGCTCTGGATTCAGCCTGGATGATACGAAGTTGGGCTCAGGGTGGCACACCTCTGGATGTCCTCGTAGAAAGGTGAGGACTCACCTGTACAGGACACACTTTCTGCTGTCTCTTATTGTTTACATGTTTCTCTCTCTCTCTCTGTGTGTTTGTGTGTGACGTACAGAGAGAATCTGTACCGTCTTCTCCCCCAGACCACGCCAGAGAACATGCAGAAGAACATCAGTCTGTTCTCTGTCGATCCAGCAACAAGATACCTGAACAGCAGCTCTATGACTGTCTCACCTGCACAGGTAAATGCAGTTGTATGTTTAAATAGAGCAGTTAAACCTTTGACTAGATACTGATGTTTTTTTGTCTCCAGGTGAGACACCTAGTGGACACAGGAGAGGAGGCGGGGCCAAACACAGACCTCAGTGACATCATCAGACTGCCCTCCCCGAGACATCTCAGAGAAGGTGATGTTGTTTTACCTTCCAGGTGTACTTTTAGGGTGCATTCACACCATGATAGTAAGGGGACTTGGTCGTATGAAATCTGAGAAATTTCTCACCTTCCTTGGTTTTTGGTTTGCTTTCAAGCTGCACCTTACTGAAGCAACCAAACCACCGACACAACTAGGGATGGGAATATTTAGAGATATCATGATTACTCCTCATTGTGATTATTAAATTATTACTGATGCATCTTTGTTCTCCGCATGACTACAACTACTTTGATAGTGGAAACATGTAACATGGTTTCCTATGTTTGTCGTGACAAATGATGAAGAAGAAAATTGGTTCATATATTGGTTAATGCAGATTCAGAGTAAAACATGGAGCTTCATTTGATTCTAGCGGTGTTGGGTTGATCATATGTCTACCAGAGTTCTGCTATAACTTACTGTGAGACATTTCTGTAGGATACCATCACAATGCCCTGTGTTGTAGTCAGCTTCCTGTGTGGTTTTCTTGATGCGGACTGAGATCTATGTTTGTAGGTGAATCAGAGTTCATGTCTTTGATCTGGATCAGAGTTCGTTCATTCACACCTTCCCAAACAAACAGGACTTTCTAAACAAATGAAGCTGCTCATAGAATCCGAAGTACTTCCACACGCTAGCTTTCAATGCGAAGGGTAGCGGTCAGATTTCATGCTGTTACATGCTCGCCACAGACCTTCCAGATGCTGCATTGCCACACTTTGTAGTTCCAACTTTTGCATTCCTCAACATTGTGTTATATAGTCAGCTATTCAACATTTGAACACCTATTCAGTCTTCTACTACTCAAGAAGACAAAACTACCTGGAAGCACTTAGAACTGCTCACTAGGGGTTGATATTCCCTGAAATGACCACTGACCAAGAATAAAGAAGAAGAAAATCCATCTCATTTATTGGTCAGGGTGAAAATCCCTTGGCATCAGGGTGGCAGACATTAATCCTGATCCGTGTACTTTCAGACACTTTCTTTTTTCATTTGAAGTGAAAAAGCTGTTCAAACGTAATTCTAGCGGATTTCGGTTATCGGATAGGATCAAATCTTGAAAATGTGTTGTTCAAAACGGAAATCCGGATTCTGAAATCCACATGGATCATGTAATCCAATCCTGGTTGTTATCCGGATAAAACCCTCAGTTTGGGTTGTTCAAAACTTTTGAGCAGAATCAGAATAACTTTGATATAAAAAAACAGGATTATCCTGATCCCAACAAGTGGCAGGATTACAAGGCGGATTTCAGAAATAAACTGCGGTAAAACCTAAAAGCTGATCAAATAACAGAACTTTTCGGTAGATATGCTTATATTTGTATTTTGCACCTGACTTAACCGTTACAGTGATTAAGTAGTTAACACAGGGACAGACTCCTATTAAGTCTTTCAGCGTAGTAAAATAAAGTGGTAAAAAAGCACAATGTAAAAATAACAACATGACATTATCATGTGCCCACGAAATAAACAACCAAACAGATCCAATAACAAACACAAATAAAATAGTAAATTCCCCTGTTATTCATCACTGCATAATCAGAGGAGAACCTGTCAAAAAATGAAATTTCGAACGATTGCATCCCTCACTACGTTCCGCCCGTCCCTTGTTCTGACAGAATGACAGAGGTTGGTCCGGTACTTCCACATGTTGCGTCATTAACATGTCACATGTTTCTTCTACCTGCTGTTCTTCACATGGCCGGCAGCGAACACTGATCTACACGCTGGAAATCCAGATTACGTGATCCTGAAAAACAGGATTTTGGATCAGGGTGATCCAGTCCTATTTTCCTTTGAAAGTAAGCCGGATTACATGATTCGCTGTCCTGAAAAAATGGATTACGAAATCCGGATCGCTTTTATCCGGATTAAATTTTTTTGAACAACCGGCCCAAAGAGTTAAAACAATAACCACCTAGCTCAGTTTGCTGGAAGAAGACGACGTGAAGCTCCTGATTGGTGATGACATCCCCAATCTGATAGATTTTTCTGGCAGCTTCTCAGTTTTTCTGATTTTATTCCCCATGTGTGTCAGTAGAAGTTTTAGCAGAATAATTTTGATCTAGGAGGAAGAATCAACTTTGTGTTGTTAATAAAATGTCTTCTCTCCCTCAGAGTCCTTCTTGCGGTCCAATCAGCTGCTGACTTGGTGTCAGGAGCAGACTCGGGGTTACCATGGCATCGCCATCAGTGACCTGACGACTTCCTGGAAGAGTGGCCTTGCCTTGTGTGCTCTTATCCACCGATACCGACCCCATCTGATGTAAACCAGCTTTATGTCAACTTTATGTCAACAAACATGCCCCGTTTTCACCAACAGGTTGGGGTTGAGGCGGGCTGAGTCAGGACCCGTTTTTTTGTTTCCACATGCGAAAATTGGGAAGGGTACCCTAATATCCAACCCGACTCGTGCTACTTTGTTGGGATCCTTCCATTGGTGTACCAGTCTGACCCACCCAACACAAAAGGATGGAGCTTGACACACTGTGCTGCGATGCGTCATGCTATTACATAGCCAAGGCATCTATCGCTATCCAGCTGATCCAGCTGATGGTTGGCTGTGGAAATGCAATGAGATTACAGTTTACAAACCACATCCGCACCCGTTGGTGGAAACGAGGTGTGATTCGCAGCAGAAGTTGGATAGAAGTTAAATCAGAAAAATGTGATCTCACTGAAAAAGTAACTTCTACAGTTTACTCAACCTTTGTTTTCTTCCTCCTTTTTTTGTGGTTTGTGTTGATGTCCTGTCCTCTTTTAGAGATTTTGATTCTCTGGATGAGTCTTCAGTGGCAGAAAACATTTGTCTCGCCTTTGATGTGGCGGAACGAGAGTTCGGGATTTCTCCTTTGATGACGGTGGAAGAAATGTCGTCTATGGGAGAACCGGACTCCCTGTCCATGGTGATGTACCTGAGTCAGTTCTACCAGCTGCTCAAAGAGCCGTCGCCCTCTGCTGGTGAGACAGCAGACTGCATCCAAATCAGATTGAGATGGATTTATTTAAAACTTAATTAAAACATTATGGGGAACCCTGGTCCTCGAGGGCCCAATCCTGCACGTTTTCCTTGTTTTCCTCCTCTAACACACTTGATTTAAATCAAATGGATCCAACAGCCAATCAAGTTCTGCACAGTGACTCAATAATTTGAATCAGGTGTGTTGATGCAGGGACACATGGAAAACTTGCAGGACAAGGGCCAAAGTTCCCTACCACTGACACCTTTACGTTTCCATCTCCTCAGATGATCACAAACAGACAGAAGCATAAACTAATGTGTCTCTACTCCATTTACAGCAGATTTAGCCACAAGGAGGAAAACCAGAAGAATGTTTCTAGCTTTAAACACTGTCATCACTGTCCTGGATCAAACAGCTCTATTCAAGCTGATATTTATTTAAAATTTGTATTTTGTACCTTTTTTTTAGTTGGTAGTTTACTTTCTGCTTTCATTTCTCTGTTAGACTTCTGTCATTTTACCCGACACTGAAACACTTTTTAAAAAATATTTCCATGCATTTATTACTTTTATTTTCCCACCTAGATTATTGAGTAAATTATTTCTTGCTCTGAACTTATTAGTGCTGAGTCAAATCTGGAAATTTTAGAGCTTGTACTTTTTATTAAGAATATTTTTGTATTTAAAATGTCCTGTATTATTCATCTTTTTTTTTCTTCTTTTACCTTGTCCTGTCCAGCATGGAAGCAGCAGAATGATGGTCTAACTGCTGTGTTGTGCCAAACAAATTTGTTTTGCCAAAGGGTATAAAGGGCTTGACACACGGGAGGTGAAAATCGCTGTCCTCCTCCAGCCAAGCGACAGGCGACATTCGTGCATGTGAAATGTTGCGCTCATTCATGTAGGGCTGGCGACGTGACACAAGAAAAGAGAAAAATGTTCCATTTTTGTTGCTGTCGCCGGGCACTACAGCCAATCAGCGAGGGGCTTCATGGACTGACCAATGAGAGCAGGCTAGACAGCTGGTCTGCAAACACTTTGAACATGGAAGAATAGATCATTTTAGCTTAATGAAAGACAGCTGCGTGGCGCCACAGTGAATTAGTCCAAACGTAGGTTCTGGATTTATCTGAATCAGCCTTGAGGTCCATCAAATGATGATATTCACAATGCTGTTTCCTTTTTTGTAAACTTGGATGAACCCAGAGCTCTCATTTATACAGTAAACAGCAAGATTTCTGTCAATTCGTGCAAAATCTTCTGACTCTCTATCCATCATACTTTGTCACGTCAGGGACTGGTTTGAAAATGTCAAAATCCCCACCAATATCATAACCAATCAAATTTCTTGGAGAAAAGCGATCTTAGAGCACGATGACGGCACTGCTGCCGTCGCTGGTCGCCTTCCGTGTGTCGAGCCGATAAGGCTTCTTGTGATACTCTGATTTATTTATTTATTTTGAATTGTGGTCTTGCTGGACCTGACCGGAGGGGACAGAAAAAAAGGAGAGTAATAAAAAGAAGTAAAAAGTGAAATAGAAAGAAGGAAGAGGAGACAAAGATACAGAAAATAGAAGCAATGACCTTCAATCCAACCTAACACCAGACAATCATCCTAAACACAGAAACCTAATAATTTTTACAGGAAAACTAAGCTGACACTCATCCGGTGTTCCTAAAAATAAATAAATAAATAAAAGCAAAAAACAACAACAAAAACAACAAACAAAATGGATCACAACAACAACCAAAGTACCAACAACACACACACACACAAACCTAAACAAGAGTATCTCTCAGTGTATGAACCCACTGGACAACTCAGTGACTGTCAGCATGCCGAGGATGAGGAATAAGAAGGCATCAGAGATGAGTGCGATCGTGCAAATGTGACCACACCTCTGTAGAGCCTAGAGGCAGACTAGGGCAGTCCAGAGATCTGGGCGATCAGAAGCAATCCTGTAGTACAAATCCAGGCCATCCCACCATGAAGACGGCCCCAGGCCTACACAGAGGGTGGTAGTGGAAGGCCCCAGCCAGAGCCCCCTGTGGTCACGGGGCACAGGCTCCGGTAGGCCAAGATCGGCAGCCGCCGACCCGCCAGGTTCCGGCCATGCAAAGTGGCCAGAGCTCAGGGCCCAGAGCCCCAAGAGCACATAAGTGCCCACCCAAGCCAGAGGGCCTGCACCACACCCAGGAAGACCAGCCCCCCCCCCCGAGACAACCACCCGGTGCTGGCCAGAACCCACCCCAATGTTCCAGCTGCACACCCCAGGAACCAGGGCACCATCAACCCCCAATCCCACCCCCACCCCCACCCTCCCCTCATCAGTTGTTCATCAAGTGCCCGACAGCTATTAATAGATTTTCATGAGCTCTTCGTCACATGTTGATCAGGTGTTCTTTAGCCATTAGTCAGCTGTGGGTCAGCTTTTGAACAGGTGATCATCAACTGTTCAGCAAGTGGAGATGGCTCTGCTTCCAGGTCAGCAAACAGCTGATGATGATTTTTGTTTCAGGCTGCCTCATTCAGAATGCCGACCTGAGATCAGCTCTCATTGCTCCGGCCTCCCTCCTCAGCAGATTGGGTACCAGTCCATCCAGAAAGAAAAAGGTAGCTCCGCCTCCTCGTATCTGCAAAATTCTGTCTCAGTTTAAGGTTATTTTAATCTTTAGTTTCTGCAGGAACACAAGGGCATGCTGGGAAAAAGGAGGAAGATGAGCGGAGAGCTGCAGGAGGTAAGATTTTGCACAATGTCTGCTAAGATGGAAATATAGACAAAGACAGCAACTCTAAGATAGAGACTTGTAGATTATAATGTACCAAAACAAAGTTCATATCAGAAAACTTCAACTCCAACTCAACATTTTGTCCTCTGTTTGTCCTACATGTATTGTCCTCAACATTGTCTCCTCCATTTTTTCCCTTCAGTCATGTGACTTGAACGGTGATGCTAGCAACATCTTTGTGGGCGGGGTTGGTCGGTCCAGAGTCCGCCTCATGGCCAATCAGCTGCAGGCAAAGCTGGACGAGAGCTCAGCTCCCTGCAGGTCTTCTCCAACTGGTGCAGCTTTCCATCAGCAGGTAAGAGTTGATCGATTTATTGATTTATTTCTGATCAATAACATTGATGTCCTGTCATTCAGTCACATTAGTTAATATTCAGAAACAGAATTAGATTTTTTTTTGTTTTACAGTAAAAGTGAAGTCCATCCTACAGCAAACCAAAACTGGAGGTCAGAGATGGTTTATTGAAAGGCTGATTGATGGATTGATTGGTTTATTGAACACTGATGTTAAATGATAACTACCTGAGAAAAGTATCCTGATGTCAGTCAAATGCATCACACCTGCTGATGACAACATACTCGTTAGATAATTCTCTTCATCTCGACCAGCAGGGGGAGCTGTCCTCCGACATCCCTTCGTCATCAGAGTCAACAGACAGTCAACAGGCTGCTTCACTGGTTCACGCATCTCCGTGGAGACCGGTAAAAACCAGTAGAAACTAGTAGAGTTTTCCCTTCATAGACAACAGAAATGTAGTCTTGGGTAGTTTTACTTCTCGTCTTTTGATGAGAACACAGAAGGATTTCTGTTTTCTAGATTTTACAGTCATGAGAAAAAGAGAGTTCAGTTGTTATGGAACAAAGTAAAAATCCATCTGATCAGTGTGGTCCAGTCAGAGTCCAGACCTCCTCCTGACTACAGGAACCAGACAGATGTTTGCACCTGGTGGTTTTTATTTTGTCCTGAATTTAAAGAT
>JBAFTB010000026.1:3845527-3857424 GCA_037177355.1 Melanotaenia trifasciata | reverse complement strand
TGTGTCTCCCAAACCTAAACATTCCCAAGGTTCCACAAGAAACGGAAAAAAAAAAAAAAAAAAGAAATTAAAATTGCAGTGCAAACTACTTAAGCTGTGTACAGCAGATACTCAAATAGGCAGCAGCAGTATCCACTTTGCTGTTCAAAATCAGTCGCTTATTCAGTATAGTCAGAAAAAGTGTCAAAGAAAACAATTGAGATATTGCACATAATATTAAGTCTGGTCCAACTTTGAACCTCTAACTTATATAGCAGGATGCAGCATAGAACAGAAAATGACATATTCACTCATCCTTTAGTTGCAAACAATAACAGGCAATGAAATATTGTCATTCAATCCCAACACTTGCGTGTCCATTAATGAGTACATTTATGTAGGATACAGCCAGTTCGGGGTCAGCGAAGGATTTCTCCTCCTCTTTGAAGGTGATGTGGAATGTAACTGGAAAGCGAAGTCCAAACTTGACATCCTTGACGTTTTTGAGGAGCTGCCTCGTCTCCGTGAAAGCTGCATGCTTCTTCGCCACTTCTGGAGCAAAGTTGGGAAAGATGTGTACAGGCTTCTTCTCCTTGTAGAACAGCTTCTTCTTCTGGTTTGAAATGCATAGGATACGGTCCTTCACGTCCCCATGATGTTCGTGGACTATGAAGGGTCTGGGCCCCTCTCCTTGCCAGGGTTTTGGTACCAGCGAACGATGACTGCGACATGGAGTTGTCTCCAAATCCAATATCTCCTTCAGCCCGTTGGCACAGAACTGTTGTGGGTTTGTCCCTTCCTCGCCCCCCTCTATTCCACTTAGACAGATATTCTGACAAAGAGTCCAAGCACTTCTCTGTCAGGTTGCACACATTTAATTGCAGACGTTTAAATGTGGTTTCAAGACTCCTCACTGTTGACGTCCACTTGGTGGTAGCTTGCTCGAGGTCGCTTAGTTTAACTGTGCGTTAGCGGACTGTAGAGAGCTGACAGTCGTGTGCAACTCTTGACGAATGGACAGAATTTCTTGTCTGAGGGCAGCCATCTGAGAGTCCATTTTTGTGCTTAACAGTTCAATCGCCATCATCTTATCGTCAGAGTCCAGAAAAAACGGTGTCTCGTCAGCATCAGTGGGAGAGCGAGCTACTTTCTTATTAGTCTTATTTGTTATTTTTTGGTGGAACTCCTGATGACTGTCAGGTTAGTTTACTGTAAACTGTGTTTCTGTACAGGTGTAGCAGCTGGTTGTCTGGTGTTAGGTTGGACTGAAGGGGTGTTGCTTGTATCTACTGTATCTTTGTCTCCTCTTCTTCTTCTTCTTTTTGTCTACTTTTCCTTTTTACTTTTACTATATTTATATATATATATAAAAAATAAGACATAAAAATATGAACATATAATGTATGAGCAGCTAATTAAAACAGGTGCTCAGTCTATTCATCTATAAGCAAGGTACACAAAAAAATAAATAACTAATAAATAGAGGTGGAAAGTATCTGCAGCACAGAGCAGCTACCTCTTCTCTCCGTAGCATTTAGAGCCTAGATGGAGATGCACGAAGGGATGCTTTCTGTCTTCACTTTCCTCTTTATCCTGATGTTAAATACATCATCCAGGCTGCTGAATTTTACCTGAACTGCTTTAGATGTTATACACACAATTCTCTCTAGGGAGTTCTTTTTCTTGATGGCAAGGTTTCCATAGCAACAAATGAGTAAAAAGGAAATGACAGATTCAATATAAGTATAACTGGCTGGTTATTAATAACACTACACTGGGGAACTGGGGATGGTTATCTAAAATCAGTGCAAACATACTTTTTTTTGTGACATTATTCGGAGGAAGGCTTCTTCACACCAGCATATAAAATACTCAAAAACCTGGCCAGGTATGTTTTTTAAAGTTCTATAGATTTACTTTCATGACATAATTTTAATAGCTAGCACTAAACTTGAGTGAGCCTAACCAGCATGGTTTTGCTGGTGGACAGTAACTACTGTAGCGACTAAATACAACTATTATTTATATTCAGTCTTACTGGGGAAAAGTTGTTCCCGTTTCCTGCTTTCAATGATCCACTGATTACAAGAAAATGCTGCACAGAGCTCTGGCATCTTTCATCTGTAGCTGCTGTGTAGGTTGGCTGAGTAGTGACCGCTCCAAGATGGCGGCGATGCTTCTTGCACTCCAGTAGCCGATGCATCGTGTATATGTCTCTTTATATGTCTAGGGGGCGTTGCTGGTCAGAGAATCAGACTGACTTCAGACCATCATGTACACAATAAAGGGGCCTCAATCGTTTTCTGATTGGTTTAAATATCCATTTGAGTGTCTTGTATCTTTAGTCTTCTGTGTCTCCCTGAGTCCAGACCAGATCGATAGTCTAACAGTGTCCTTGTCCTGTCTCCCCCCGAAGAAACGGACTCTTCAACAGGAGCAGATGAGTTTTCGCTTTAAGGAGAGGATCAAGTCTCAGAACGTGTCCAGCAGAGACGAGCAGGTACCTGGATTCCCTGGAGGGAGCGCTCTGTTAGACCTGTCTGTCCCGGTCTATTCTAGTCTATCCAAGTATTTCCTGGTCTCTCCTGATGAGTTCTGGTCTAGCCTAGTCTGTCCTGGTCTCTTCCAGTTGGTCCTGGTCTATCCTAGTCTATCCTAGTCTGTCCTAGTCTCTCCCGGTCAGTCCTGGTCTACCCTACTCTGTCCCAGTCGGTCCTGGTCTCTCTCGATTGATCCTGGTCTATCCTAGTCAATCCTAGTCTGTCCTGTTTGTCTTTAAGAGTCTCCAGTGAGGACTCAGTAGTTGTTTGTGGTCTCTGGCTGCATCTGTCCTTGTCCTCAGTGTATCCCTGCGGCCTCTCATGTCTTCATGTGATCTGCAAATAGTTCCTTTTGAGAAGACGAGCTGCTCTCAGACCATATGGTCTTCAACCTGCAGAGAGTCTGTCCTGACTCTAAAACAAAAACTGGACCATTTCATCTCAAACAGCTGCTTTGTGGCGCCATCGTGCATCAAAAACGTCATCTTGGCTTTATTCCAGCCATAGAGGAGCATGATTTTTCTTCTTTTCAGACACAGAACTTTCTGCTCACTGGTTGATCTTTGGCTGCTCCCGTTTGGACATTAACATCAATTTAAGCTCTCTGAATGGAGGAAAATTTGACAAGAAGTGGTTTCATAATCATTTCCAGGTCTAAATAGAGGTCTCTTAGTTGTGATAGTGACCTTTTTATGGTGAAAATGTGATAGAAAATGGTGTTTTCATGGATCATTGTGGATGTACCACATGAAGAAAAGTGCTGGAGGTAAAATCATCAGAGATTTTTTTATGTTGTGTCTGTAGCTGTGACCTGTCCTTACGTCCCACCAGTCCATCTGACTGTCTGTCTCACCAGTGGAGTGAGCTCATTGGCTGAGCAGATACATGTTTTTATTGTCCATCAAATCATTAATGTTCTTCATGTCTTTTGTGTCAATCAAGTTCTTCACGTTCATGTCTTATATGATGTTCATGTCTTTCATTTTCTTCATGTCCATCAATTTCATCATGTTTGTCATGTCCTTCATGTTCTTCATGTCCTACATGTTTTTTTTTGTCCTACATATCTTCATGTCCTTCATGTCCATCAAGTCCTTCGTGTTCTTAATGTCCATCAAATCCTTTGAATTATTCATGTTCTTCATGTGGTACATGTCCTACATGTCCTTCATGTTCTTATTGTACATCAAATAATCCATGTTCGTCATGTCTTTTGTGTCCATCAAGTCCTTCATGTTCTTCATGTCCTACATGTTTTTCTTGTCCTACATATTTCCATGTCCTGCATGTCCATCACGTCCTTTATGTTCTTTATGTCCTTCATGTCCTACATATTTTTCATGTCCTATATGTCTTTCATGGTCTTGATGGACATGAAGAACACATGTCATACGTGTTCTTCATGTCCATCAAGTCCTTAATTTCTTCATGTTCTTCATCTCTTTCAAGTCCTTCCTGTTCTTCATGTCCTTCATCTCCGTCATGTCTATCATGTCCTTCATGTTCTTCAAGTTCATATTCTTTATGTCCATTGTGTCCTTCATGTTTTAAAGTTCATGTTTTTGTGTACTTACATGTTTTACATGTTCTTCTTGTCCTTAATGTTCTTCATGTCCTACATTTTTTCCATGGTCTTCATGTTCTTCTTGTCCTTAATGTTCTTCATGTTCTTCATGTCCTTCAAGTTCTTTATTTCCATCAAGTCCTTCATGACCTTAATGTTCTTTATGTTATACATGTCCTTCATTTCCTGCATGTCTTTCATGTCTTACACATACTTTATATTCTTCATGTCCATCATGTCCTTCATGTTCTTCAAGTTTATGTCTTTCATGTACTTCATGTCCTGCATGTTCTTCATTTCCTTCATGTCCAAGAAGTCCTTCATGTCCATCATGTCCTTCGTGTTCTATATGTCTTTCATGCCCAAATATTCATCATATCCTATATGTTCATTGCTTTATTGTCTTTCAGTGATTTCCTCACTTGACCTCTTGTCTGTCCAGGTGTCCTACAGTGTGTCCCATTTCAATGTCTCTCATGGTGTCCTACAGAGTGTCCCGTGTCTCTGTCCATCCAGGTGTCTTACAGTGTTCCGTGTCTCTGTCTGTCCAGGTGTCCTTGAGCCATGTGTGCTTCTTCTGTGATCAGAGGGTTTATGTGATGGAGCGTCTCAGTGCTGAAGGCTTCTTCTTCCATCGGTCGTGTTTCCAGTGTGATTCCTGCGGTGTGTCCCTGAGACCATCCTCCTACATCTATGAGAGTGACAACGGTCAGTTCGCCAACCTGCTACTTCCTGTCTCAGTTTGTCTTGTATGTGTCCTCAGAGGAAGCTAGGTTCAGATTGTTACCTGTAAGCAAAACTGCTTACAGGTTACAGAAAAAAACTGCCGATTAACTGTCAGTTATGATGGTACATCTATGATGGTACCTTGTCTGGACATATGGACAGAAAACCCCTAAAGACCATCTGGGAGGAGGTCTGATGTGAATCAGGAAGTCTGAAGTAAAGCCTGCACTGGGAGTATGTGGGCAGTGGGAAGACAGACGTTCAGATTTAAGTACATAAAGGGAGCAAAAATGAACCATTAGATCAGGCCTGGAAGTGTGTTTTGGTCTGGTCTGATGTGGTCTGCTCTGATCTGTTCCAGTCTGGTCTTGGTCGGGACAAGGTTTTTCCTGAATAAATGAAGCTCTGACCCGATCCCTGTTTAGACCTGAGTAGAAAAGTCTTTGCAGAAATAGGACGTGTCGGGTGACCTGGTTTCGTTCTAAAGAGTCTTTGTCATGATGTTTGTTAGATTTTTCTGTCCTACAGCTGAAGGGGTCAGAGGATGAGCATCAGGCCCAAGTCAGGAACAAAGACCACAACAGAGTCTCTTTTCCCTCCCAGCGTTCCAGATTAAAAGGGAGTCCCGTTCATCATGGCTGTTTCTCTTCTCTCTCTGAGATGTGATGAAGCAGCAGCCAGTGGCGTCGCCATGGAGACATTCAGCTTTTTGTTATGGCTGCACTCGTGACTGAACTCTGCTGCCTTCATCCAGCTGCAGGATAAAACCTCATTATCCCAAGAACTCCCAAATTTATCTAAACCCTGCAGGAAGCTGCTGTGATACAACATGAAATAAACAAGACAGAAGATAAAAATCACTCCCTCAGTTTCTTTTCATCATTAAACTGTCTGATAAAGTCCAACCTAAACCTACTCCACCACACAGGAAAATGTTTTGATCTCCACAAAAAGAACATTTAGCAGAAATAGTTTCAGTCATGTCTGCTCTCAGACTTGCAGATCTCAGATCACCCAATCCATCTGGATCTCAGATAAGCTGAAGAACTGCAGTAGAAAGTGGACATACAGGGAGCAGGGAGTGGACCTGCAGGCAGCATGAAGTGGACCTGTGGGCAGCATGAAGTGGACCTGCAGGGGGAAGGAAGTTCAGAAATATAAAGTAAAATCAGAATAAAATAATGAATGCTACATAATACTTGTCCTGCAGAGGGGGGTAGGTGTGCTGACGATGGGTTGACCTGAGTGGACCACCAGTGGATCACTGTCCCCTACCAGGAGGTGTTGCTGCTGTAAGGGCCTGCTCCATGGCTGGGGGGGTCAAAGGTCCTTTAGAATGGTGGCTCAGGACTGGATGGAGTTCTGGGAAGTCATCCTTGATGAAGCCACTTTTCTTCTCCCTAAAATCCACCGGACGTCCAGGGACAGGTTGCTATTCTGAGTCCACTGTGTCCAAATGACCAACTGGTTCAGCTCGTTGTTTTCAGTGATGAATGATGGGGGTGAAACTATCAGAGTAAAGTAGTGATCAATAACCTTTTTAAGCCCAAGATCTTTTACCCAAGCATGGGTGACAGAAAAGATCTGCCTTACTAGTTGTAATTAACATGCATCAAACACTTTGGTCCAGCTTTCAAACAAGAACATGCTGTAACTAAGTTATACTAGGGCCATCACAGTTTGGTCTATAATTTCACATCACAACTTATTTTCATAAACTCTTATTATTAATGTCACAAAAAACAGAAGCATGTGACCTATTTCTTACAAATGGCCAGGCAATCTGTGAGGTGTCTGTAAGAAAGTCGACTCCTGTACTTTGATTTGATGATTTTCATCTGTGAAAATGCCATTTTGCTGAGGTAAGTAGATCCAAAGTAAGCTTTCATTTTTAATGCACATGCGCTGAGGAGAGGAAACCTCTCTGCTGACAAGAACACAAAAGTTACTTTTGATCTGGCTTTTAGCACCACATCATTCCATGTCAGTTCCAGATAGCAAAGCAATTCCTGCTGGAATGTGGCTGCATATTAACAGGCAGGAATGGGATGGAGACAAATGCAGCTATATCTTCCATGCTGTCTAACTCACCAAAACGCCAACTGGGCTCTGGTGCCAGTTTATCCAGGTGCACACAGCACTTCGCAGGGCAAAAATCATGTGGTCTTTATTGGACTGTGACTTTTTTTCCAGGTTGGGAAATTGTGTCAGCCTCCCTTTCTGGTGATGTGTGGTCCAGACATTGAGCTTGGCTTTGATGTGGGGCAGATTTTTGTCTTTTCCCTGGAGCTTGCCATTGTGTGTTCAGTTTTGCCATTAGGTCTGTCAGAAACCCCTGGTCCAGTAACTACACATCATCTGATAGTTCCTAATGATCCTCATTCCTTGTTGACAGAACCAACAAGGCAAAAAGAAATTCCTCCTCCCATTCTGGATGGAAATTAGCTTTTTTTCATGGGGCCTCCGTCATGCTAGCTAACAGTGTGTCAACATGCTCTCACATGGTGCCTTATATTGAGATTTGCAAGAGTAAACGTTATGGCACTCTTCTCTTATCTCATTGATCACTTTAGTGCAGAGCCACACTGAAAAAATACAAACTAGATTAAAAGATCAATCAGAGAGACGTGATGTGTTTTTGGAGGAAAGAGCTACAGTTTCCAAGATTAACGGTTGATCACGACCACTGTTGTAAAATATCAGACTCAGGACGCTGGGACGCTGGCACACCTGTCCTGATGGGAAGTGGACCTGAGGTTGGTTTCCCTACCTGGATCGCCATGATTAAGTTGGTGAGGAAGTCCAGGATCCAGAGCGATAATGAGTCCAAATGTCTTCATTTTCGTGGACTGGGTTAGGTGGACCTGAGGTCCTACAAAACAGGAAAGTTGGGTTAGCCTGACTTCTTCTTCACCATCAATCTTCTTCTTCATCATCATCATCAGTCTTCTTTATCATCATCTACACACTACAGTGAGCTGTGGGGGTCTATCATGAGCTGTGGGGCTCAACACTTAGTTGTAGGGGTCTACAGTGAATTGTGGGGCTCTACAGTGAGCTGTGGGGCTCTACAGTGAGCTGTGGGGCTCTACAGTGAGCTGTGGGGCTCTACAGTGAGCTGTGGGGGTCTACAGTCAGGAATCGGTTCAATGTCTATGGTCTTGAATGGATACTGACAGGAACAATGTGACCTGCTAGTGAATGATCGCCTATCTAATGAGATGATGACCTTTGACTCGACTCTCCAGAGTCTCATCAGTCAGCCTGTCAGTCTGATTTCACAGCTGTCACCACGGCAACAAGACTTTGGTCACATGACGGCATCATGACCAAAGTCTCTTCAACTCAGCCTGGAGCCTCGTCTCCACATGTCTCTGAGGTTGTTCATGTCCAACCACACAGAGTTTTAATTGTGTCTGATGGCAGCCAATCAGAGCTCAGCTGTCACATGACCAGAGTTTGAACCTGAGGCGGGAGTCTGCTATAAAAACATCAGCCAGAGATCAGTCACATAGACAAGGGTGGAGGAGATGCTGTCTTCAGTCCCTACCTTTATCCTGAGTTCTTACTGTGTCCTGGTTCTGGTTCTGCCTGGGTGTCCTAGGTCTGTCTCGTTGACCTGGTTCTGGTTCTGTCTCAGTGTCCTCTTTCTGTCTTGTTGACCTGGTTCTGGTCCTGTCTCAGGGAGGTTCTACTGTCTCAGGCACCCTGATTGTGAGCTCGGTGCTCCAGCTGTGAGGAAGAGGAGGACTCCATCTGCTTCACAGCAATCATCAATGGTAAGAACATAAACCAGTTCTGCCCCATCTTGGATGGTTGCCATGGTGACAGAAGTGTGATACCTGCATTATGTTTACAGTCTGTTTGTTTGTCCTTGAAGGCGTCTCTAAGCTCTGAGTCTCTAATGTCCAGCGACCGCCGTCGATCTTCAGGTAGGCTGCTGCACCTGTCTGTCCTTTCTGTCTTCATATGTCCACACTGTGCATGCTCCTTAAACCGGATCACTGTGGGCTTTAGTGTGTGTGTGTTTCTGTGTCTGTGTGTGTGTGTGCGTGGTTGCGTTGGCGTGTTTGCAGCTGCTTCTGTGATGGTGGCGACACCGGAGAGGATCGAGCTGGAGATCTACAGACGGAGCTCCAAGGCGGAGCTGCAGGAGGAGCCCGAGGAGTCTGACGAGGTGTCTGAAGAGGTCCTAACCCACTTTAACCTGGATCAACAAGTCCACATCAGGTGAGGAGCTGGAAATGTACGGAAAGGTGAGGGGGCTAAAAGTCATTTCTCTCTCTCTCTTTTTTTTTTATTAGCTTTTAAACTTTTAAATGTAAAATTCAACCCAGTAAGAAAAATGTGGTTCAGTCATTAACACTGATTCATATTAGGATGTTTTCTGCCTCAGTAATTCATGAATCTCAGTTAGATAGAACTGGTCCAGTTCCAGGACTGGACTGGAACTGGTCTGGTACCTGGACTGGACCGGAACTAGTAAGACCAATCTAGAAGATTGGATCTGGATCAAGATTCAGGATCAGGACTAGATCTGGACTCTGGATCTGAATTGTGGGTGAGAACTGGATCAGGACTGGGTTAGGAGCCTGGATTAGGACACAAGTTGAATCCAGACTTGATGTTTTTATTCATAATTCTGGGTTTTCTGACATGTTTCTGGATAAAATGAAGGTTTATTAGTGTTGTTATTAAGGAAGACTCATAGACAGAAACATTAAGCATTTTTATTGATTCCTAAATCGGACCATCTCCAGATCATCGTGGATCGAAGGCTTCGGATCATTTCGGTGAATTGTGTCTGGATTTATTTTTTAAATCTGTTCAGTGTTTTGTGAATCTGGTCGGTCCCTGACTGATATGACCTACATTATAAGCACTCACAGACCCTGAGGTCCTCTGGTACCGGCCTTTTAGTTGTTCTTAGAGTCAGGAATAAAACCTCCAGCCCTCATCTATGTAACGTCGTGCCAGGGACCCTCAGGGCTGCAGAGACTGTTGGTTAGGCCACTTTATTTTATTATTTATTGTTAGTTTTATTTTATTTTCCTTCTTCATATACTTATTTATTTAAAACCTGCCTGTTTTTGTCATTTCTGTTTTTTGTGACTTTGTTTTACTGAGGCACGTTGTTTTTATGAGCTCCTTTAGTTAAACTTTCATACTTACAAACTTCGTTCTTATTTGTTCTTATTGTTTTTAGGTTTATTTAATTTTCTAATTTTAACATTTTTAACTCAAGTGTATTCCTTTCATGCCGGATATGAATATGTATGTGTGTGTGTGTGTGAGAGAGAGAGAGAGGGGGGGGGGGGGGTAGTAGGTGTGGATTTTTAATGGCTGTTTTATAATATTTTTATTTGTAAACATCGTTCTTGTCTGCATTTTAAAATGTAAAGCACTTTGTACTGCCTATTTATGAAAAGTTTTATCAATAAAATTTGATAGAAGAGAAGAGAAGAAGAGAAGAGAAAGAAAGAAGATAAGAAGAAGAGAAGAAAGAAGAGAAGAAGTTCTCTAACCTCCTCATTTCTGTTTGTGTTTTAGTCCTCAGTCAGGGGAGGAGGAGGAAGAGGAGAAGGAGGAAGGTGAAGGAGATCCACTCAATGTAACCTCTGAGGAGGTGACGGCTTCATGGAGGGAATCTTTCCTTCACTGTGAAGACGAGGGAGAGGAGGATGAAGAACAGGAGGAATCTGGTGATGGTGAGCTGGTTTCAAAGTGGGTGAGATCTGTAGTTTGAATCCTCCCTCTGCTGGTAGAGGCGAGTACAGCCTCGCCTAAGGCTCCTGTTAACGGAGGACACAGCTAGCTTTCATACTCCTACCAATCACTAAATAACATTCCACTGGGCTTTTATGACTTTTAAATAAAACTCAAAACACAGGGTGATGATTCTCATCAGATTCCTGAACTCTAAATAAAATCTCAGTTTAATGATTTCCAAATCTCATCAGGCCATATTTTATTTGCAGTAGAACATAAACATTGTACAGCTATATTAGAAGTATTGGGTGTGAGAACAGCTGTGGACAGAAGCAGAGGATCCAGCTGATCTGTGATGTCATGCATGCCACAGCTGGGAGCGTCAGCTGATCAGTGGAGTCAGGAGGAGCACTTTAGTGGCTTAAGAGGTTTTCTGAGGAGGACGGCTGACCTGCCGTTGGACTGCAGAGCTGTGATGGTGATAACAACTTCCTGTTACAACCTTTTTATTTTCATTGTTTAATGTATGCTCAGCAGGCTTCTGTTTTGTTTATTAGTAGTTGGCAGATGTTAAACTGTAATTTTAACAATATTTTGGACAAGTTATAAGGTGTTATATGTAAAATACATCTATCGCTTTTCTACTAAAATTCATTATACGTTTAGCTGATCACCTTTGGTATTTGTACTACATGTTTTTGGACATTATGGTGCGTACTATAGTTTGTGCATATTTCTTTTGTCTTTATTTTAAGGTTTTTTCCTTTGACAGAAGGGAAGGAAATTGTTATTGCAATAACCGTTTTACCTGCTGAAGCTTAAATAATGACAGGAGAGGAAAGAGAACAAGGAAATAACCTTATACTGCCTGGTCATTTGAGTGAAATCCAGTTCAGACAGCTCCTTTCCATTGTGTGAAAATTACAAACCAGTAAAACAACCTAACCGTATGCGAAACTGGGACATTTCACCATGTGATGAAAAATATGACCTGATAGTAAACTGATGCAGCAACACTTCTGTGAAAAATAGTTCCAGGGTGATGTTTGGCACTGTGGAAAAAGTAGTTCCAGGGTGATGTTTGGCACTGTGGAAAAAGTAGTTCCAGGGTTATGTTCGGCACGGTGGAAAAAGTAGTTCCAGGGTGATGTTGGGCATGGTGGAAAAAAGTAGTTCAAGGGTGGTGTTCGGCATGGTGGAAAAAGTAGTTCCAGGGTGATGTTCAGCAGGGTGTAAAAAGTAGTTCTACGGTGATGTTTGGCACGGTGGAAAAAAGTAGTTCCAGGGTAATGTTCGGCACGCTGTAAAAAGTAGTTCCAGGGTGATGTTCGGCACGGTGTAAAAAGTAGTTCCAGGGTGATGTTCGGCACGGTGGAAAA
>JBAFTB010000026.1:3834059-3845329 GCA_037177355.1 Melanotaenia trifasciata | reverse complement strand
CATTGATGGAGCTTCACAGATGTGGAAGCTGCCCACACCATAGGCACTAATGCAGCCCCATCCCATCAGAGATGCAGGCTTTCATGGAGAGGCTGGAGAATAATTTCATCTCATAATTAATCTTTAATTTGCTCCGACTTGCTAATGCGATGGTGAGATTTGTCTGCAATTAAATAAAAATCTGATCTTTTTTTCCATGCTGGACATTTCTGACTTAATTTTTTCTGTCTTCCCCTCAGAGAAAGAGTTTTCTTTATACACCTGTGACACACCTGTAAAGTCTGACTCTACCCTCCCATACTGCTTCACCTCCTCCACACCTTCCTCTGCAACTCTGCCTGAAGCAGCTACGCCCTCCACTACCAGCTTTGTCACCTCACCTGACTCTGCTCCTGACCCTCCTCTATCACCTGTCATCGTCATGGAAACAGCTCCCCAAAAACTCACAGCTCTACCTGCTGCTGGAGGGCGGGGCTCTTTTGATGACATCAGTCCTGAACTCCCACAGAGGAAGCCCCTCCTCCCTCAGGACAGGGGGGAGGAGTCAGATGATCAGGAGGTGGGATTAGAGGAGGAAGTGTCAAATGGTATGAGGAGGGGGAGGAGATGGAATAGAGGAGTAGGCAGTCTGCCACCTTGCCTCCTTCCACCTCTGCAGGCTAGGGGTGGGGGTTTCCTCCTTCACCTGAAAGGGCTCAGAGAGCCCTCTACTTCTGAACAGGTGGAGGTGGGAGGGGGCGGAGCCAGAGGCCTGTGGAAGGTGGTGTTTCCTCCAACCAGGAAGGAACAGAAGAAGAGAGGCAGGACTTTACCTGATGAAAGGAAGGGATCAGCCAATCATAGGAAGGTTACAGGTGATGGTGTAATAACCAACTCAAGCAGATAATGATGTCATAGTGATGTCATAGGGATGATCTAATAATATTGTTTCTTGTGTTCCAGGAGAAGAGTCCGATCTGGATTCATCCACTCTGCTGAAGAGATGTTCACTAAAGCCCCGAAACAAAGTAAGAGTCCACACACCACCTGACACAAGCCCACCAATCAGAGCACAGCTGCAAGCTAGTTAATCAGGTTTAGGATTTGGCCCAGTCCGACTGACTCATGCTGGATCTGGCCCACCAGGGTTGCCAACACAATGAGGCTCTACAGGTCTCTGCAGGATGTAAACAGGAATAGGAAGTTGGAGGATGGTTGAGATCTGCTCCGTGCTGCGTTATAAACTAATGTGTTCAAAAGAAATTGGTTTTGCTTGTGAAATTTGATCCCTCGATGGACTAATTACAGGTGGCGCCTCCATGTAGAATCATAGATCTTCATCAGATCTTCATCAGCTTCTCTCTCAGCTGTAGATACACTTTTAGCCTAAATGAGACAGTCTCTGAAGTGTCCTCTGTCCCCAGCTGCAGGTGGACCTACTCGACCTTGTGTCAGAAATCCAGAAGGTCGCAGTGAGAGAGGAAGAGGAGGACGAAGATGAGAACCAGAAGGTACTCTGGAGTGGGAAACTTGTCAATTATGTTGTGTTTTCAGCTGATCAAGAGACTTGCAGACCCAGGGCCTCTTTTAAAAAACTGTACGTAAGAAAGCAAACTACAGGTGTTGTCTGCGGTGGAAAAAATCAAATGCTGCGCACTTCTACTTTCAGATTTATAAAAGTGTGCGCACACATGCCCTAAACCTCAATCAGAATCAGAATACTTTATTAATCCCTTTGGAATTCCTCAGGGAAATTTGTGTTTCCAGTACAACCCATCCAAGACTAGACAATAACAACATATAACACATACAGGATCAGGCATACTGAGGCAGCAGCCGTTTCTACAGCGCTCCTTTGTCTTAGATATAGGTCAAAGGTAACATTAGGGGAGTAAGATGTAGCTGGAGAGAATAAAAAAAGGCATCTCCACACTGGGCCTAAGGGCCCATTATTGAGATATAAAATAAACACTCCTCGGTACATACAGAACATAACTCAGACATTCACAACGTCAGAAACACGTGGTGGGGGGGGGAGAGGGTCTCCCGTCGCAGCAAGTGCAGACGCAGCTGAGCACGTCCAAGCAACCCGCTGTGCGGGAGTGGAGGGAGGGGGGAAGGACAGCCCAGGCAGTGAATCATGGGGAGGTGTATCTGTAGTGTTGTATGTGATTGTAGTGCGTGTGTGTGCGTAGAAGTGAGCATATGAACTTTGCCCCAGTTCTCCATCACAGTCTCTGCCGCCTGATGATAGTGGGCATCCTTGGGAGCTGATCCAGGTTAAAGTCCACGGCGTGGGCATTACTGGTGTCAGAAAGGCAGAATAGTGGCAGCAGGTGGAGATGCTGTCATCACAGTGTCAGAAGGAAAGACACGCCAGAGGCATCAGAACGTACGGATGGATATCTCAGTTAGCAGTCGTTGGCTGTATGTTTCCCGTTTTTCTAGATAATGTGCGTATACCTGGGTTAGAGTTACATGGAGGTAGGAACATTTGCCCGTGAAGTTTGGTTTTCATAAATCCCAAAAGTTGGCTATATTTGGTGTTCGCTGGATTTTGTTCCTATGCCAGGTTTATAAACGAGGCCTCTGAACTCCAGACAGAGACTTGAAACTTTGACAGGGACCTGTACTCTAGACAGCCACGTGGATACTGATAATTGTCTGTCCTCTGTGTCCTATTCATGTCTCTCAGCTGGCATATGTTCCTCATGCTCTGGCCTTCAGACGATCATACGCCATCAAGGTACAAAAGATCTGGTTCCCTTTGAGGCCTCTGGTGGTCCTGGATTTCCTGTCTCTGAAGTAAACTGCTTTAAATGCTTAACCCCCCATTTTAGAGACAACCCCTCCAAGACAAAATCCAGTACTCTGACGGACAGTCTTCATGTCCCACTGAGGTGGTGGGGATCCTGCAACAGCCAAAGGAACCGTCAAGTCTGAGTGTGAAGGAGACCATGTTTCAAAGACATCAAGAGAACGAAGATGAAGACTTGGACGTCAAAATCACAAGAAGGGTTCAGAGAGCTGCCAGGAGACAAGCTAAACAGGAGCAGCTGAAGAGACTGCACAGGGCTCAGGTGGGTGCTGCTGAGGACAGAACCAGTCCAGGATCTGGATCAGAAACCAACTGATGTTTTCTGTTTCTTGTGTTTTTCAGTTGATCCAGAGACAGCTGCAGCAGGTGGAGGAGAAACAAAGACAGCTGGAGGAGAGAGGAGTGATGGTGGAGAAAGCTCTGAGAGGAGAAGCAGGTAAACTCACCTCAACATGGAAGCTGTAGGAGCAACAGAACTCGCCCATTTCCACCTGAACTCATCTGTTGCCACCTGAAATAAACTCAGGTTCTGCTTCATTTCAGACTACTGGGGAGACTTCAGCCACAGTCCAGACCTGGAGCTTCACCTGGGAGGTTGGTTCCTCATCTGTCTTGTGTTCTGCGATTCTGGAACCAAGGTTTAGTTTCTATATTCTAGAAGCTCACTTTTCAGAGATCTGCTCCTTTCCAACACTTCTACCACCCTAACATACCCAACTCACACCGACTGGACTTCTGGACTGGTTTTACCTGGACCCTATCCTCTAAAGAGATTAAGTACTTTAATGAAGCTTCAGTGTGGTTCAGAAGTTCTGATGTAGGTGTCACCTTAATGTTGCTGTAAGGAACTTTGTACTTCTGTCAGGTTACATCATTTATACGTCAGAACTTCCTGTCGTCTGCAGGACTTGGTAAAATGGACAATCCTGCTCTGATGCAGCAGTGGTTCCAGCTGGTCCAGGAGAAGAACTCTTTGGTTCAGTATGAATCGGAACTCATGATCTTGTGAGTATTTAAGCTTTGCTCTGCAGCTCAGAACTTAAAGAGACAAAGGAGAACCTAAAGGATCTGGCTCTTGTGTTTTAGTGCTCATGAGCTGGAGCTGGAGGACAGACAAAGTCGGCTGCAGCAGGAGCTCAGAGAGAGGATGGCTGTGGACGGTAACGGTCTCCAGCATCGCTCACCACCCTGTGTGCATGTGTTTGTGTGTGTGATGTTTATAAACCTGTACTGTGTGTGTGCAGACCACCTGAAAGGGGAGGAGCAGCTGGCTGAGGAGCGTCTGATCCTGGAGGAGATGTTGGGGGTGGTGGAGCAGAGGAATGCTCTGGTGTCTCTGCTGGAAGAGCAGCGGTTGCAGCAGCACCAGGAACACCAGGACCTGGAGAAGGTCATGATGGCTGGAGGACTGCCACTTAACTGGACCTGAAATTGGTCTAAAGCGAACACAGATTCCAGGACAGTTAGAACCGAGTACTCAGAACCGCATGTGGACCTGATGTTGGTCCAGTCTTTTCAGCAGGAAGTGATTTGTCATTGCATGAGCGAAGAAGCTAAAGAGCAGCAGGTGGAGCAGTGGGTGGAGAAGCAAGTGGTCCAGTGGGTGATGCAGTAGGTGGAGCAGTGTGGAGAAGTGGGTGGTCCAGCGGATGATGCAGCAGGTGGAGCAGTGGGTGGAGAAGTGAGTGGTCCAGTGGGTGGTGCAGCAGGTGAAGCAACAAATGGAGAAGCAGTTGGTCCAGTGGGTGGTGCAGCTTCTGTCTCCACCTGCTGCTTGTATGTAGTTCAGGTTTGAGTCATTGCTGCTGCACTAAAAAACATGCTAATGCTAATAGTGAATGCTAACAGCTAACAAATCCTCATTGTGATTTAATGATGTGTTTGTAAACCAGACTCTGGGTGGGGGGAGGACACTTGAGGTGGCAGGATGTCCTCAGACAGGACGTCGGTTCTGAGGATTAATGTTCTTGGTTCAAGTTCTCTGACTTGGAGTAAATTGACCTCTCAGAGCCACCGTACAGAAGTCCATGTGGTTTTCTTCTTCACACTGTGAACCATGGGCCTCATTTCTGAAGCTGGCATACCTACAAAAAACGGCGTAGTAGGTGAGACCACCATGAAACTCTACAGGACATGAGGACATGTTACCCAGAGCACAGGAGGACCAACATGTGTTTATTAACCTGAACTCAGGTAGACGATTGATCGTGCCATCAGATGTTACCTGCCTTACTTTGTCATCAATAACTCAGACTGGTCATGTGACTGATGAGCTCTCAGATGTACTTCCACTTTTCTCTAATTAAAATCTGATCTTTGTTCTGAGTTGTCCTCAACTTGTATCAGCTGGAGCAGAAACATCCAGTTTCTGTGTATATTATGACTCAAAAGCAGAATCTCATCAACATCTTTTATTCCCAGTAAGATAAACAACACATCAGAGGGTGAAACTGGCATTTTACCATTTGATGGAAAATATGAGCTGATAGTGAATCTGATGGCAGCAACACATCTGTAAAAAGAGTTCCAGAGTGATGTTCAGCACGGTGTAGCATCCCCTCGTCTTTTATAAACTGTCTGCAAATGTCTGGAGTTTTAGGAGAGGAATGTTGTCCCATTCTGGGAAGTGAGGAGCGTTTCCATGGAAGCCGCTACAGAAAGACTCATCTTATACTCAGACTAAAACCAGGTCCATTTTCTCCAGTCGTTCCATTAATCCAGACTGGTTCTAGACAGACTTCCATAGTCTGACTTAGTGCAGCAGCAGGAACATTACCAACCCTAGATGATGGATCAAACAGTACTGATGGAACAGGGCCAGGACTCATGAAGGATGTGTAAATGCTGGGGCCAGGTTGAACTCTAACACTGTATTGATCAGTAGTTACTATAATCTTAACTGATTTCTATACCAGCCACAGAGGAACAGAGTATCTATAGCTCTAGACCTGCAGCCATTAGCTCTGCAGCTAGAAGATTAAACTACATGCTTCTTCCTTCATCAGACCTGATCCTGATGGGAAAGTGAGAAGAGGTCCAGATGCAGCAAATGTGTGTTAGAGGATAGCTCAGGGTCATAGAGGACTGGATGAAGATCAGCAAGCTGCAAGCTCCAGGATGGAGAGATCACTTTCAGATCAGAGACAATCACATTTTATGTTGCATCTGGATATCGGAAGGATCAGTCCTCTGTCTTCTCTCCATCCTAAACCAACATGGTGTCTCAGAACAACAATTGGGGCTAGATGGCGCAGCTATCTGTTGCACACAGGATGCAGGAGTTCAACTCTGGCACAGGACCTCCCATCCCCACACCAACACATAGGTAATGCTGCAGTAAGAGGGAGCCAGGAAGCTAGGATGAAGTTTGAGCTCCCCCTCATTATGGAGGACTAGATAGGATATGTTGATAGGTAGATTTCTACCTACTATAGATGTGTCATGCGTAGTCTGTGATTAAAGGATGGATCCAGGACTGTATCATTAAACATGGTAAACATTGTTAGACATTTGCTATATAACACCTCGGTTTAGGATGGAGAGAAGACCAAGGACCAATCCCTCCAATTTCCAGATACAACATAAAATGTGATTGTGGGGAACTGAACTTTCCACTGCACTGCTGGTGACTTCTAGTTTTCCACCAGCCCCACAGGACCACCGATGACCCTTTGTACCCATCCATGTTCTAAGCTTTTCTATTTTCATTTTGGGCGCTGGACTTTGAAACAGATGTTAAGGTTGGATCCCAGGTCCTCCTGACTTCAGAGCTTGTGCCTAACAGCCTGAGCTATTATTACAGACATCTGAATTGATGCATGTGATCAGTTGATATGTTCTAGGCTTTATGAAAGATAAAGACAGGTTTCTGAATATACAGAATCAAATAATTTAATATACCTGGTTTCAGGTTTTTATTTAATTCTTTTGACTCCTGATTTTAATGGTCTTGGGAGACATCCTATGAACGAGACATTTTCCAGTGATTTGGATCCACTCCGCCCATTTCCAGCTGAACCAAGTGTCCGAAAAAAGTCTGTCAGGAAGGATTCAAACCTTTTTCTGTCTCTACTAGTTGGAAACCAGTAAACCATCATCACCTTCAGCAGGAAATAAAGTCGACTATCTCTGAGTCAGATCAGACTGAAAGGTTTTTTATTAGGACTAAAGTAAAAAAAAAGAAAGATTTGTCCAATTTTTCTGCCTTTTATTTGCTTTTAACGGCACAAACACAGAAAGCAGCTCATTAAATCTTCCTGCTTACAAATGATTTTCTATCAGTTCAGGTGGAAACTTGTTTTTACGGCAGCTCCTAAACACACCACTTATTTGGTTGTTGTGAATCTCCTCTGGCGATGACGAGAAACACGGATGGAGTTCTGGCTGGGTCCAGTCTGGTCGGACCGTCTCAGCTGTCCTGCAGCAGGCCATATGAACCTCCGTCCACCACCTCATGTTTGTCCTCCACCTGCAGACAGTTAAAGTCGTCCTTTCTCAGGAGCGTTGTCGGCTTTTCTCACAGATAAAAGATCTTGGATCTGATCAGCAGATTTGGACTCACAGTGACGGCAGGTTTGTCAGACTCAGTCAGTTCTGGACTGGCTTCGTAAACCGGGTTACAGATGCTGTGGCTGCAGTTTGTTGCAGCTTCGTCCTCAGCGTCATCCTCCTGTTGGACCAAAGACGGAGACACTCGTGTCCATAAAAACCTGATAACTGGGAGTATTCAGATTGTTGGAATATTCTGAGAGAATATGCAATGTTTAAAAACTCTGGTCTACATTTTCAGAATCAGATTTATTTGTCATTACATGTACAAATAAAAGTTTTTAAATTTCCTGTCCATTATCGGATATCGGACTATTAAATTATGTATGTTTGACATGGCGGAGCCCACAGTCTTCGCATTAGCTGCTAATGTAGGAGCCCGGCTATTTTTTTTTATCTTCATTTATAACACCTCACAAAGACAAAAAATACCAGATTCACATTATAAAAAGCATATAATATACATACCGAATGTGACCCACACCTCTCTAGAATCAGGCTAATTTCTCAGTAAGTTTTGAGAAATTTGACCTTGCAATGTCAGATAATGATAACAAACATGTCGACTTTCAAAAAAAGAGCTCTGGGTTTTAATATAGGCTAAGCCAACTTTGAGAAGCCTGGGGTCTTAGCATTAGAATTTTATTGTTCAATTTTATTGATTGACACCTCTACTGACCAATCAGATTCAGGAGAAATGAGGGCTAAACCCAGATTCACCTGAAGAAAACCAGTGATCCAGAGGAAAGTACATTAAAAGGTAGTTTACTGTAATAAGAACCTAGTCTCACTAGAACTTAAAAACTTTGTACTTTATGTAAATAATCTGGAGCTTCATGAGTCACTTCCAGCTAACCCAGATTAAGAGTAGTAGACCTTAGCAGCATTTTGTTAATCTGGACTAGGTAAAACAGACGTTATAATTTTTTTATAAGTTTGTGGATTTAACTGTGCTCCATCTGAAAATGCCCTCTGTGCAACCTGCAGTGAAGAAAGTGTCCGGGAAGCATCAAACAACTCAGACTGAGTGTGATAGCAGCAGCAGCATCACTGCTCTTTACTGGATGCCCTGTGGCTGTTTGTAGAGAAGAAAAGTTTAATCATCAGTTTGCTGTGATTTATATCTAATTTCAGTTTACATGTTCACTGGCTCAAAAAATGCTGAGATGGTTTAAAGGGTAAGCTTTTGTAGTGCCTAATCCTCAGCATTGCATAGATTTATAATTAGGTTTCCTCCGCATTGCATAGGTTGTGGCCACATTTGGCTGTTCTAAGCAACTTCAGCTGTTCTAGTCTGTAAGATTTGGTGAATTCTAGGCTCCATACATGGACGGGGTATGTGTCCCTTGTATTGGTCCAGATCTAATGTAGATCTGGAGGAGTTTTAAGGGTTAATGATAGAAAACATTGGGGAAAAAAAAACAAAACAAAAAAAAGCAACAGCCACTTAAAGTATTTTATCTCTGTTTTTCTTTAAAGTTCTTGAAGGGATCAGCAGATTCGCTCTTTAGGTCAAAGGTAATTTTGCAGGTAAACATGTAAACTCACCTTGAAGTAGTGGAAGTGGAAGGCTTTGGTGTTGTGTTGGTGGAAGTGGTACCCAACAAAGACCACCGCCACCACCAGAACCACCAGCAGCACCACGCCCACCCCCATCCCAGCTCGAGGCGCCGCCAGCATCTGCACAACCAAACAGGAGCCATGTTAGAGTCAGCAACTTAAAAAGTCTATGATATCACTGACATCACTCACTTGCTGGTGAGGGGGCAAGGCTTCCAGCGGTCTCTGGAGGACGTGGATGATCCCGTTTGAGGCGGGAACGTCGGACTGAGTGACGAAGCAGTTGTTGATGTAATAGGATGACTGAGGAGGAGAAAAGGGTCAGTTTTCAGAACCAGAACGGGGTCAACACTCAGACATGGGGGTTAGATTCTGACCAGAGCGGATGGGTCAAGCAGGTTGGCAACTCCGAGGACCGTCAGACTGCCAACGGCCGTTCGGATTCGGCTGCCATTCTTCAGTTGGTCGACAGGAAGAGCTTGACCCACGGACAGGTGGATCTCAATGTCTCGCTGGGACAGAGTCTGCGGGCACAAATGGATCAGAACCTAGCGGCGGTATGGTAGCTGAAGCAGACGTTGGATAGGACTCACTTGGTTGCCTGGAAGGGCGTCGTTGTCAGGTACGAAGAGCGTGGCGAGCAATGACGTGTCACTGAGCCGCTTCAGAAACTGCCGGCCGGATTCAGATGCCTCAGAGTAGCTCAGTATTTGCTGCAGAAGTAGAAAGTTAAAGATCTGTTTCTGGAAACTTTTCTGAGATCTGGAGCGCTGTCAGCAGGAAGCACTCACTGTGAGGAAGTTGGAGAAGGAGGGTGTGGCCCTGAGGACCTGCAGCAGGGTTCCCACACAACTGAACCCGTCTCCCATGTAGCCTGATTTACACTCACACGTCACCTCTGAAACAGATCAATATGAAATATTGAAATAGAAACTTCCTCATCCAGTCCAACCACTTGGACTCTAGGAACCCACAGCCCCACTCGGAGTCCCCTTCCATGATGAACATCTGGGTCATCCTCTATCCTTTACAGGTAAAACCTGAAGAAGCTGCTGATCCTGATTGGCTCAGAAGCAGGCTCTGTCCAGCCAGGTGGGGTGTTCAGCAGGCTGTTTCAGCACCTCCTGAACAACTGAACTCCATCCATGCACCCACCATCCATCCATCCATCCATCCATCCATCCATCCATCCATCCAAGCATGGTATCTTTATATCACCTTTGATCCGGTAGCAGAAGGTATCCCAGGTCTCGCTCAGATTTTTTCGGACCCCATAGTCCACGATGCCAACGTGCCCGAAACCACAGTTGGGGTTGGAGTAGGTGGTGGGGTATGCGACCTGGGCCTGGTCCAGCCAGCCGGCAGCACATATGTTCATCCCACCCTGCACAGGAGAAACCGGCAGCATGTAGAACCAATAAACCCGGCCCAGCCAATCAGCATCTATCAGTCTGTTTGATGTGTTCACTGACCCGCTGAGCGTAGGACAGCTGAATATACGTAGCCAGGCAACCTCCCTGTGCCATGCAGGCCTGCTGAGCTGCATCATAGGTCAGCTTGTATTGACCTTGCTTTGAACGATAGTGGAAAACTCCCAATGTAGCATCTGCACCCAAACACAAAAAGCAAGAGAGTTCATAAAGATTCAGCTGGAAGAACATCCTGTTAACAGATATCAGGTCTGTAACATGACTGGCTATAAAAGGGATGCCATAGAGCAGGGATCACCAACTCTGGACCTCTTGAGTCGGTGTCCTGCAGGTTTTTCATGTTTCCCCGCTGCAGCATACCTAACTCAAATTATGGGTGGTTAGGAGGCTGGTGCAGACCTTGACAACAAGCTATTGGAGAACCAGGTGTACTGCAGAAGGGACATGTTGAAAATCTGCAGGAGCATGGCTCAAGAGGTCCAGAGTTGGTGATCCCTGATCCAGCGCTTGTCAGAGGTAAAGATGGGCAGAGGTTCTCTAATCTGTGACAGAATGTGTAACAAGATTGTTAAATACTTAAAAAACAATGTTCCGCAAAATCAAATTGTAAAGGATTGCAACTCTCATCTGCAGTGCATAACATCATCAAAAAATTCAGAGAAACTAGAGATGTCTCTGTATGGATGAAACAAAGATGCTGGAGCTCTTCAGGCCCTCAAACCACACTGTGACATTAGTAAATAGCTACAGGAATACTTCCAGAAACCACATCTAGTTAACACAATTCTCCATACCTTCTACAGGTGCCAAATAAAGCTCTATCAAGCAGAACAGAGGCCATATGTGTCAATTTCTTTCTTCTAGAATGCGCCGCTAGGTGGCAGCAGCAATTGTAGTAGCTCTGTTTTTAACTCGTGATTTCTTTGCAATATAGC
>JBAFTB010000026.1:3816992-3826999 GCA_037177355.1 Melanotaenia trifasciata | reverse complement strand
AGGGGATAATGCCTGATGAGGCGTCTATTATATGTATATATATATATATATATGTATTAGTGCTGGGCATGTTAACGCGTTAATCGCGTGTTAACGCAGCGCTTAATTAACGCCGTTAATTTTTTAAATGTCGCGTTATTTATTTATTGTTTGCTGGACGCTGGCTTTGATGACAGAAACATGCCGTCCATGTCTCTCTTCCGTGCTGCAGCGGTGCATCTGATGTAATCAGGAGAGAGCAGGTTTATTAAAATGAAGAGACGTTTTCTGTCTGAAACTTAAGAAAGAAGAAGAACCAACAATTATCTTTGTCTGTCTAAACCATGGCTACTCAATTCGGTCCTACGAGGGCCGCAATCCAGCAGGCTTTCCATGTATCCCTGCACCAACACACCTGAGTCAAATTAGGTGGCTCTAACAGCCAATCAGGTTCTACACAATAACTTATTAATTTGACTCAGGTGTGATGGTACAGGAATATATGGAAAACCTGCTGGATTGCAGCCCTCGTAGGACTGAATTGAGTAGCCCTGGTCTAAACCCATGCAGATGGCAGAACATCATGATTTTTGGACGGAAAACTACTCCCAACAGCTACAAACAGCTACTCTGCACCAAGCGGCAACCTCTGCCAGTAAAATGTGAAGCCGATGTGGAAGTGCAAAAAATTGCAATTCCCTCCTCATCCACTAGGCGCTGGTTCCAAAACAGAGCAAATCCCCAAAGACTCCCATGCTAAAAAGACCAACTTCACAGCAGAAATAAACATGTTTAAAGCCTGGTACAAAAATCCATTTTAGGATTAATAGGTCAAGTCAACTCATGACAACTGTGAGGGGGGTGAATTCTTTTCTAACCCATCCGTTTGGATTTTATTTAATCTTGAAATTCTGCATAATTAATCCTTTTGATTGACAGGTATCCAATACGACAATAAAGGAGAGTGCAGCACAAACGCGGTTTTTAGCTGGCTAACAGGGCCCCTTAGCTTTAGCCCACCTACCTTCATTAGCTCACATTAGACCCATGTTGGTTCAGTTAGTTCTTACCTACAGGCAGCTTGGAGTTTGATAGACGTCAATCATCCCCCCCCCCAGCTCTACCACTTTGCCTATTTTTTTATTTTCCGATAGCAACTGCAGGTGTGATGCTGCCAAGATGCCGACGGCAGGAACTGCCCAACGAGCTTCACTTTTGCTCTTCAGAAACATACGGATGACGTCACATCCTTTATACACAGTCTATACTCTGCACACAGCAGAGGGAGTCTTGGTTCCTACACTGCCCCCTACTGGTTAGTGGAATACCTCAGCTTGTGAACAAGGATGTAAACAAACAGAAAAGACAGGAGACCATGATGGACACATGTACATGTGTATAAAAACAGGCATATTCTCAATCTAACGGCACAGCTGACGTCTAAAGTTTCAGATTTCAGATTGATCCCAGAGGATCAGAGAGAGACTGACTCTGCTGGACATCACATAGGTCTCCAGTCCAACCGTCCTCACAGAAGCACTGGCCGGTTCCTTTGCGCCCATCATCACATGACCCGTTCTCAGAGCAGTTACAGGCTGGAAAACAGAGAGGACGCTGAGAACTGGAGGATCAGGCGATTCACACTCATTGCTACACACTGACTGCAGCGTGCTGCTCACCTTTACAGGTAGGTCCAAAGAACCCGGCATTGCACAGCTCACAGGCTGTACCTCCGAAACCCACATCACAGGTGCAGGTACCGTTACCAAGGTGACCATCATCACAAATACCACGATTCCCGCAGGGAGCATGGGCTCCACCTGGACAAGCTGGACAGAAAATATTCAGATTAAAATTTTTTCTTCACAACTGAGAGACCCAATATTTTAATTTATAAAATATTTATGGTAAAGATTTTTAACAGAGATTTTTAATTCTCCTAAAACCTGATGTCACATCTAACCAGCCAGTCACATGACAGCATGTAGTCATGTAGACAGGGTGAAGACAACTTGCTGAAGTTCAAACTGAGCATCAGAATGAGAAAGAAAGGGATTTATTAAGCATGGGCGGTTTATTCAAAAGGGCAATCGGACGAAGCACCAAAGGGTAAAAAGAAGGATTTTTTTTTCCTGCATTCTTGCACAGTATTAAGGTAGTTTGTAACTCTTGGACACTTAAATCTCCCTCTATATGTCATTGTCCAATCGGTCTAAGGCCATGCTCCATGAGGTACTGCCCTCTTTGGGCAAGTTCAGTCTGGTTGAAAATCGCCCAGCTTACTGTCATATGCTTTTATTATGGGTGCTAATGCTGTAGGCATTGAGGCCCACATATTACTATCACTCTATTTTTCTTCCCCTTATACTTAACTTTGGTGTGTATCTCCTTCCACAGTTTTGACTCTACCCCCACAAAAGTTATATCAAAACATGCGTCTTGTTCGGGAATGGTGTGCTATGACTTTTTCTCTTGCCAGTCTTAGGGTGTTCACGTTATTCTCAAAAAACTGTGATTTTTGTGCCATTGAAAATGAATGGGATTTGTCTGAGATGAGCCAAAACCCAGGTCACTTTGGATCCCTAAAACTCTGCCATATTTTCACATAGAAACATCATTCAAAGTTTAAATGGGTCACAAAAAATAAAACTTTGACTGACTCAAACGACATTTTCATATCTTTTATGGTTTTGACACAATCACAGGTTACGTTTTAGGAAGAGTGACAAAATCCTTAAAATCCATCTCCAGTCTAGCCGCACTAAAAAAAATTCTCCTGATCCAAGTTAAAAGAAGTGTCTCACAGCCAGAGTTTTTGCTCTACATACACAAATTTTATATCAAAATGGAACAAATTAAGTTGGCTTCAAGTGGACATCAGCTCATTGAAAACTTATTAAACAAAAAACACAGACATAGAGCTTGTTCTGACCCTTTGCTCATACCACAACTTTGTCTCGTGAGAGTTCATGCAAGCTTTTGACTAATGTTAATGAGGTGTGTGCTGATTGGCCGCAGAGAGGCCAGAGTTGGAAGGGGGGCTGGCCCAGTGCATGCACAGTGGGTCCAAATCCACAGCATCAACAGCTTAGTGATGGCGAGTGAACCTGATTGAGCAGCAGCTTATGGAATTCAGCCATTTATATTTGAACCAGACTCCGAGCCTGAGAGTGAAGATACCGAGATGGTAGAAGAAGCACGTTTACAACAAAATGTTTACAAAGATTTACATGGCAGAGCACTTCACCCCACTTATAAAAAAGAAAATAAGGGGCTCATTTGTACTGTACATTACAGGGGGTTAAACTTTTAGGCTCGTCCCTTAGCATTAGTGATAGCATTAGCTGCGTCAGCAATAAAGCATGACTTTATATCATTATATCATTCAACGCCTAAAGCATGACTTTTTGGCACGGAAGAGGGGCTGGCTTATTCAGATAGCCTCCTGTGATTACGAAATCCCAGGAGCAAATTGAAATCATTTGTGAGACTTTACCCTTGTTGGCGGTTCTGCTGTGAACAAAAGGCCCAGATGAAAAAACTTGACTATCTTCAGAAGAAAGTCAATCAGGGAAGTTAACACTTTGGTCCAATACCAATACACAGAGTGTGTCTCAATCCGCGCACTTACGTGATTGCACTGGAAGGTAGTGTGTAGTGCACACTTTCGTGGGTAAATGCTGACGTTTTGCACTTACTGGTAGTGATGTACCAGCATTTGACACTGATTCTTCTGTCGCTTTAATTTACAGAATTGATTTTACTTTCTTTTGTTTACTCCTTATTTAATTCCACCTGTAAACTACATTACATCCAACGCTGACGCAAGATCCTCCTCCTATTGGCTGAACATGAGTTAGAACATATGCTTATTTATTTATTTTAAGGTATATGACCCTCCTACATGCTGCCTAATGACAGCGCCGCTCTGTTAATATACTTTTTTTAGGACAATCCATCTGACTAGGTTCTTCCAAAATCCAAATCTAAAATCACATCACATACTTGTTTGCATGTCATCATACTTTATGCTATTAAATGCCTTTAAAAATCCTCATTTGTATAACAAAGTACTGTGGCCTATACTGTATTAATCTATATCAGTAGATAATAGAAATCATCAGCACACACGTTCATGTGTCTTTGCGCGTCTCCCCCATACCTATTAGTATAAAGTGCAATTTAAAACACTAGTAAAACAGCTTTTAAATATGCAAAGATATCTTCACGGAATTAAAGTACTTTACATTATTCATCTGTTTTTATTGGTGTTTACACTGATACAGTTCACGTCTGGTAACAGGAAATGATTGTACTAAAAATCATGGTTTAAAATATGAAATGCAGTAAAGAAGAGGCTAAAACTGGGATGCAGCAAACCTTTCTATTGAAACATTTTATTGAATATTTCTCTCTTTCCTCCTCTTGTTCTCCACAGCAGCGTGCTAGCCCCAGGTGGTAAATGCCTCAGTGCCACTGCTGGTAGTTTGATGCCACAGTGAACACACACTGGCAGTTTATATGAAAGCAATCATTGTTTATGTTTATATGTACTTTATGGATATTTTGCAGACTCTTTTCTAAAGTGATGTACAGTCAGCTATGGCTTACTCAGCGGTACCATCAAAACAGGCCAGTTCTCTAACCAGTGGTGTTTCCTAATCAGTTTTCAGATCAAGGACCATTTTGGTTTATGCTGCAGACACCACAATGCTTAATCTGGAGGTTCAACAACATGAATAAACATACGGAACCTCTAGCATTCATCAGTAGAGTTAGCCTATCATGTGTTTGCGCCATGTTGAGCTTCTGCCCTATGCATTGTGGTCTATATTGACCTGTCTTGTGACCATCGATGCTCACTGCTTTTCAAGATGTAGTGCCCTACTTTTTTCTCTCTGGACATTTGAACACCCCTACAAAATGGTGTAGTCCTTATATAGGACACAATGTAGGAAGTAGGGTGCACATTCGGACAGCCCAAGTGTTTCTAACTGTCAGTGCCTGTCAGCAAAGGTTGGGACCGTTGTCATGAGACTCACTGAGCACCAGTTTACTGTCATACTAATGTATAAACAGCTAGCATTGCGCTATATGTAGATCACATGGCAAATCTACGGAGAAACTCCTTCGTTTTTTAAAAGAAAATTTTTCTGTTGTTGTGGTGTTGAGGAAAAATTGGCAATGAAAGAATTAAGAACCCACAGATGAAATCTAAACATAAAACAAGTTTCATCTAAGGGGGTAAAAACTTAAAACTGCAGACTTTTGTGGAGCTGGTGCGGAAGACCTGGCTAGCAGGCCGTGAAGCAGCTGATGCTTTATTCTGCTTCACCTCTGTGCTGTTTCACCCAGATGGTGCCATGGCAGACACCAGCGCATGGACAACTACAGGACCAACATGCACCATCTGTCTGAAAAGGGGAAGAAACATGAGTTGTCTAAGACCCATGTTGAGTGTTGTCTGAAATTTTCAACGTTTGAACTGGTGAACATTGCCACGCAGTCTGATGAGAGCTAAAGGCTGGCGGTGCGTCATCACAATGATAAGGTGAGCAACAACCATCACATCCTAGCCCGGCTGTGTGAAGTTTTGCAGTGTTTGAGTTAGCCTTTGTCTATGGAAAGACAAAAGTTAGAGCGTCAACAAGCCTGGTGTCTTTCATGGCTTCAATGACATGGTGGTATCATTAGTCGAAGGATGTGAGGAGCACTTAAAAATGGCCACAGTTTTCAAGGGCATGCCAAAGACTGTGCACAACGAGCTCCTGGAGTGCATGCTCAGACTTGCTTGTTTATGAGCAGTTTTCTGACATATGTAGTGGCAACATAACTTACAGGAAAAAAAAAAAAAACTTTTCCTCACCACTCATGAAGGACGTGAAGTCCAAAAAAGAGGCAAAATGGATTTAAAAAAATTACATCCAATTATTATCTACAAAATCCACAGTTACAAACAGATGAAAACTGCTGTGACGGTCATAATAAAGTTTCACAGAGACACAAAATATTGATAGTCAAAAAACTGTTGCTCCACAATATAACCAAATGCCGCATAACAAAATTAATATTACTCATAACAAACATGTGGCTCTAACATCCCAGCCCCTAATTGTTCTTGTGAACTACAAAACAATTACTTCCTTACATATCCTTAGAGCCATACAAGTAACATTTAAAAAAATAAAATAAAACACTCGGATTGAGGAGGAGCAGTGTGGTTTTCGTCCCGGTTGTGAAACAGTGGACCAGCTCTACACCCTCTTCAGAGTCTTTGAGGGGGCATGGGAGTTTGCTCAACTAGTCTACATGTGCTTTGTGGACTTGGAGAAGGCATTCGACTGTGTCCCCCCAGGGACTCCTGTGCTGGACCCCCTTGTACGAGCTGTCCGGTCCCTGTACGACCGGTGTCAGAGCTTGGTCTGCATTGCCGGCAGTGCAGTATGGAGTGCTCTCTCCGGGTCTGCAATAAGGTCCTGCCCCAAGCGTGGGAGGTGATCACGTATCTCGAGGTCTTGTTCACGAGTGAGGGAAGGATGAAGCAGGAGATGGACAGACGGATCGGTGTGGCGTCTGCAATGATGTGGACTCTGCATCAGTCTGTCGTGGTGAAGAAGGAGCTGAGCCAAAAGGCAAAGCTCTTGATTTACCGGTCGATCTACGTTCCCACCCTCACCTATGGTCACGAGCTGTGGGTAAATTGTCTGTATTTGTATAGCACTTGTAACAATAGCCAAAGCACTTTACATTATATATTCACCCATTCACACACATTCACACACTGATGCTGCTGTGCAAGGCACTAACCATGACCCAGGAGCAATTTGGGGTTCGGTTTCTTGCACCTCGACATGAGGATCGAACCGGCAACCCTCAGGCTACAAGACGACCACTCTACCTTGGCTACTTCTTTTAACAAAGGTTCATTAATTGTCCAGCCAAGAACAGTCTTTATGGCATACGGCCCATTTTCCTTGCTGTTAATCACCTTCCATGGTTCAACTGCCTTTGAGACATTTGCTCCAATGAGCAAATGTACTTCTACATCAATATGTTTAAGCTAAACCTCTCTCAAATGTGACCATTTGTCTATGTCTCTTTGTTGTGGGACATTCGCTCTTTTGACTGGAATTTCCATCTGTGAGATGACTTGGGGGAGCTCCACAAACCTGTTTTCATCCAAGCTGCTAACTTCAAGCCCCTTGATAACATGCACGTTGATTAACTCCTCCTTTCCCATAGTGCGGAGCAATATGTTGGCCTTTTCCCATATTATCTTTAGGTCTTTTATTAGTTGCTCTGTGCAGAAGGTTCCAGTGCTGCCTGTATCCAAGAATGCATATGTTACAACGGTTCTATTACCTCTCATGCCCCTGACATTTACTGGTGTAACAAAAACTGTACATAACAGTTCTTCGGCTATAGTGCAACCACAAGTTTCACTATCCGTTGTGTGTGTTGAATGTGCAACTTGTTGCTTGTTGTTCTCACTTTTACCAACAGAGGTAGATGACGCATCATTGTTCAAATGCAGAATGGTAGGGTACTTGAGTAAACATGTTTGGCATGTGAGTCTTTGCTGACAGCCTTTGCTCAAAAGCTCCTGTGATAAACATCCAGACCATTCGATTTGAGAAACTCAAGTTTGACCTTGTGAGATTTTTCTTTCAAGAGGTATACATCAAGGTTACCTCCTTTCTGATAGAAGAGACACTTTTATGCTTGTGTAGCAATTGCTTTCTTTAATTGTTTTAATTTGCTCTGTTTCTTGACACTGGTGTTACAGCAACAGCAAAGATTTTATTCTTCTGTTTTACTCTTGCAGTGCTTTCCTTTCTTGTGTTAGGCTTACTACTGTCCCTGGATGAGGTAGGCTCTTGGCGGCATGGCTCAGTGGGTAGAATAATCCTCTTGTAACCTGAGGGTTGCCCGTTCGATCCTTGGGCTGTCGAGTTCATGTCGAGGTGTCCCTGAGCAAGACACCTAACCCCAAATTGCTCCTGATGGGTCATGGTTGAGCGCCTTGCATGACACCTTCTGCCATCAGTGTGTGAATGGGTGAATGTGATGTATAATGTAAAGCACTTTGGGTATCATTCCAGGTACAGTAAAGTGCTATTAAAATACAGACCATTTACCATTTGTATGTTGCCAAACAATAGATGAACAGTTACTTTTGTCTCATTGTACAAAAAATGGACCAAATCCGCAAACCTCGCCCTCATTCCAGTCCTTTCCAGGATGCCACAAGCAACCCAACTTTCTCCACAAAGGTTTTCAGGTAGATGGCCTTGGGCTCATTACTGCACCTGATCATTATGCATTTGCTCCTCACTCAGTTGTTCTTTAAGGCTATCGTTTACTTTACAGAACTCCATATATGTGTTTGCAAAGTCAGAGTTTATTTTAGCGGTCACCTCATCAGGATTGCTGTCATCCTCCATAAGCACTGTAATTTCTTTACTTTTTTGATTAGACAGCCAAACTTAACTTTCTTTGTTCCTATAAGCTGATTAAGCTTTTCCTCGTGAGCTTTCAGATTATTCCTTGACACTCTTGTTGCATCCTTTTCACTCTCTGATTGCTCCATGTTAATTACATCACCACAAACTCTCCATGCAATTTAGCAACTTACTGATGAAAGTCAGTCTTAGAAATATCCACGAAATGTAACTGGAGCTCGTTTTCTTCCACATCTTAATGTCTATACATACTTTAATATGTCAAGCCATTTTTGTCTCGGTGCGACAGACAACTTTTAACCAGCAGAGGCATTTGTTTATACCATGTGTGTCCAATTAAGCTTGTGCGCTTACAGTATCTCAATAAATTCTCTTGTTCAGGAGCAGTTTTCTGACATTTGTAGTGGAAACATAACTTATACACACACAAAAAGGAGACTTTTCCACACCTCTCTTACAGGACGTGAAGTTTCGTGTTAGGTCCAAATAAGAAAATAAGGCAACACAAATAAAAAAAAAAGGACATCTGTTTATTGTCTGCAATTTCCACAGTTACTAAAATAACTTTGTTCCAATGAAAGCTGCTGTGATTGTCATAGTTATGAAATATTCACTGTAACATGAAACATTGGCTGTTATGGCTGCCTGTCCTTTTGCCTAATGAACTCTCTTATTTTGCATGCAAATCCCTGTGTGCCATCACCCACTGGGGATTGGCTCCGCTCACCACACCCTTGCTTCCCGCCTGCTAAGGATTGCCTCCATTTACCACACCTTCACCTCCTGTCAGCTGAGTGGAACATTCCCTGGCCTATTGTCAATGCTGCAGCTGCCTTTAGGGAAATATAAACCAGCTGCAGCTGTGGACTCATCTGCAACAGACTGTTTCACAAACAGTCTGCCTTTGGCTTGCTGAACTTTGGTAGCTGAGTTGTGACTGTGTGCTTCAATATTTGTATAGTGAGAACAGTGTTTTTCCAACAGTGCTCAAACTATTGGCTTTGTGTTCTTCTTTTTCCTGACTAATAGTTTTTCTTTCTCTTTGTTTAGAAATAAGTAATGCCCATTTGGCTTCTTTTTCTGTTACTTTTAGTATAGTTGTAAAAGTAGAATATGTTGGGCTAGATAATTTTGGGTTTATATATATGTAGTATTTTGGGTTATATAAGCATAGCTATTGGAGCTGCTTCACTTTGTTTATAGCATAGATTAGTAGGCCAGTCCTTATTGCTTTAAAGGGGTAGTGCACCCAAAAATGTGTTTTTTTGAGCTGTAAACAACACAGTATTACTTAATTTGGATTGAAGACTACATATACTGTTGATTAGGATTAGTATTAGCATTAGTATTAAAATAATAATAATTAAAAAAAAAAAAAAAAAAAACGGAGGTAAAACACCCTCTACAGGGTAAAACCAGGTTATGTTTCATCACAAAATATTTTTAAAAACCCCACAGTCCCTCCCTCCAGATGCATAGACGGGTCTTTGCCTTGCAGGCAATGGCGCCCCAGGGCGCTTGTAGGTCGAGGTAATTCTTGGTAATTCTTGGTAGTGATGGCCAACC
>JBAFTB010000026.1:3636897-3648353 GCA_037177355.1 Melanotaenia trifasciata | reverse complement strand
TGTGATGCTAATTAGTGGACACACCTTGGATTAACATGTCCCTTTGGTCACATTATTTTCAGTCTTTCCTAGGGGTAGCATTATTTTTTTCCAGGCCTGTTTCATGAGTTTATCTTTTTAAATAATTCTGTTGAATTACGGTTGAAAAGCAGTGTCTGACTTTCAATGGTTAAATTTCATAGAATTTTTATTTATTATTACTTTTGTCAGATTCAAGTTATTTCTGTGACCATTGTAAGTATTTCTTTCATTAACTAAAGGGTACCAACAATTTTGTCTACATCTACATCTACACACACACACACACACATATATATATATATATATAGATATATATATCTATATATATATAGATATATATATGTCAACATTTATGTTAATTTTAATTTCCACCTCAACTGGAGGAACAATGTGCTTAATAAACAGAAAGTGAGGTAAATAAAGAAAATCTGTCAGATCCATCTTTACATCTGGCTCCTGGTTCCAGATGTGGTCCTAAACCCTGCCTGAAACAATTTGTTTGTGTTTCAGGGCTGCGGTCCAAAGATCTACAGCTTCATCCGTGGGACGAAGCAGCTGCAGGTTCTGCGGTTCCTTGGCGTGTCCATCGGAGTGGCTCAGATCCTGGCCATGGCTCTCACCCTCACGCTGCTCTGGGCTCTTAATTATGGGCGAAAGTCTCTGGAGTCGGACTCTCAGACCGCTCCGGCATCCTCGGACAACTCCATGCCCATTACGGCGAGCAGTGGAGCTTCTGCTGATGCTGTGAAGTCAGGTTGCAGCTGCATAAGTGAAGTTCGTACCAACCTGGCCGCCAGCGAGCTGAAACAATTTGAGATGGAGTGGCTTCATGCTGCCGCCTGAAAACCAGCATTACTCTGGGAGTCATGACACATTTTAATCTGAACCAGTTCCACAGGTTGGAAACCAACAGTTAACGTTCCTGTAGAAACAGAATCTACAGAACCTGAACAGTCTCAAAAAGACTTCTGTTCTCTGACTGGCCAGCTGCCAGATCAGAGGAGGCACCACCCACCAAACCGTGGCCTTTCATTTGATACAACAATATAATCTGCTTCCCAAGTTCAGGATGAGTCACAAGGAGGGTTTTTCATTTTCTGGAAAAAATCTAAAAACGGCTGAAAAGGTCACAATTTAATAAAAATTACATCAGTTAAGTGTTTTTTTTTTAAAAAAGTAAAGTTAGAAATAATTAACAACATTTGTTGTTGATTGAATTAAAAGATCAAGCCATTTTAAGTGAAATATTATAATTATCTATTAAATGATTTCACGGTTCTGCAGAGCATAATTAATAATTAAAAAAATAATTTGATCGGCCTCACTGTCCAAGCTAGTAGGCGGAGCTAACACCATCCAGCCTGGTGGGCAGAGCTAAGATTATCCAACCTGGTAGGTGGTGCTATAGTTGGAGGAGCTTCATAGGCTATTTTAGACTTAGCAGAAAAATACTGAAAGACCACCTGCTCACCCTTCTGTGTGACAGGTAAAGTGAGGAAGATGCAGAGATTTCTGAGGACCACCTGGAGACTGAAAACGATACACGATAAAATATTTACTACTAAACAATAAATAACTTAGAAATATATCAATGAAGTATAATCCATTTGACTTAAATGTAAAACTGACATCTATTGTATTGAAGTATTTTACTAGCTCTTTAGTGATTATCTGAGATCAATTGTTGAAAAGTAATCAATCAGACAACTCAATTAATGATGAATTGCAGCTTGAAAAAAATTATTCATTAGTAAAATAATTATACATGTTTTACATCAAATAATTTTACCAACACTTTTAGGTATAACTTTATTTTTTTATCTGTTAAGATTAAAATATTTTTCAGTTTTCATCAGTTAATTAAAAAAAATTAAATTTTTAAAGTTGTATTTATTTATTGAATTGTGGCACTTTTCTTCATCCACACAGAAACAGGTGACATCCAGTAAAAGTTCAGTTGAAGTTTCCTTCAGTCTAACCTTAGATCATAACCCAACCTCCAGATGTTTTACACGCTTCCAGACATTTTCTGGAGGTCATTAAACTTTACAGATTAAAAGTCACCTGATTACACAGATTTAATAATATAGACCTTAAAAACATAAACCCAACGAAAACAGGATTAACGTGGGTGGATCAGAATGAGATGACACAGCAGGCCAAGGTTAGAGCCCTGTGGGACACCACTGGTTACAGACTGGTTGGTTTCATTTAAATCAGTCAGATGTAGCCTCCACTATGGTGCCCAGTTCGCAAAAATTCCCAAACTTCAGAACCATGTCTGGTTCCAACCTGTGAGTTCAGTCTGAACATAAAACATATCCAGCTGGAATAAACTGCAGATCGGAGGAAGATAGGTCATGTGATGTGGTACAAAGAGAAAAGGTTGTTTATCTGGAACATCCTGAACTCTAAAAGAAAACCAGAGAACAAGCGGTGCTGACATTTATCGCTACTGAAGGTGATTTTCTGAACGATGACCGGTGGAGTTTTTGATTTACAAGCTACTGGAAGACGATCGATGAGCAAATTATTTATAAAACTAATTTAAATGTTGACCAAAGTGCTTCACAGACAGATTCTATCACAGTGGGATAAAACCCAGGATGTGTAAGCGTGTTATTCTGTATATGGGAGATTTAGCATGGTGTTAAATATTTATTGTTTGTCTATCAGTTATTGGTTTTTAATAAAGTTGTCACTGGAATCAAAATGAAGAACATGTAACCGTCTGAGATGTGACCGACTTCTCCTTTAAGTGGAAAGTCCTTCAAGGACCCGGAGAACTGTTCCTGGAAATTCCTTCAAGAATCCCTGAAAACTGTTCCTGGAAAGTCCCTCACGAACCCTGGAGAACGGTTCCTGGAAAGTCCTTCAAGGATCCTGGAGAACAGTTCCTGGAAAGTCCTTCAAGGATCCTGGAGAACTTTTCCTGAAGACCTGAGGATTGGTGGGAACAAGTTTAGATATCAGCAGTGAATCATGTTTCTAAGGAACCGACCTTGCTTTTAATCACAGGACCTGGACCAGAACTGGTCCATGTCCAGAATCCAACTCCAGTCCAACACAGTCCCAGAACTAGAAGAACTCAGGTTTAGAAAAGGTTCACTCACAAGGCGGCTGCAGGCAGACTCAGAAATCCAGGGAATAAACTTCTAGATCTAGATGATCTAGAGAGGTGAGACACAGGTGATTAGCCATCAGAGATGATGAGGGAGATGCTTTCTAAGGTGCAGCTGCTCAGGCCTGTATTGAAGCTGATTTTAATAGTGGACAAGAAAGATCACAGATGTTTACTGTCTATCTACAAAATAAAATTCTAACATCACAGATGCATCATTACATTCAGCTATTAGATTAAAAATGTGTGTTTAATGTGACATTTTGTTCAATAAATGAGGACAATAAAAACAGGGACATCAAGTCGTCAATCTGATATTTCGAGGAATAAAATCCTTCAAACTCTTTAAATGTTTGGTAGTTTTGAGCAGGACTAATATCTTTATTATGTATATGCAGAAAAAAGCATAAAATCTAAATCTGTAAAGTTTTTTAGCTGTTTTTTTTTGGGGGGGGGTAGGCATCCTTTGGTTTTTTTTAGGGGGGTGTTGGGGGCAGCACAAGTAGCTGTGCTTAGGGTCCCCAGATGGCTAGCAGTAGCCCTGTGAGGTTCCATCTTGTGAAAATGTTCTATATACTGCCCCCTACTGGTTACTGGAATACTGCAGCTGGTGAACGCAGCGTTAATTTCTGAAGATGTGAACAAAGAAAGCTTCAAATGTAAAATACACAATGTGGCCATGGTAACCACACGTACGCATAAACAAAATAAAGTTTATTCTCTGTAAAGATGGTTTGGACTGGGAAGAAGAATAAAAACCTGCCTTTAACTCCTTAGAACTGGTTCTGGATTTAGATTCATACTGGAACATGTTTCAGTGAATTTCTGCAGCTGTTTCCTGTTTTCCTGGGGATATTTAAAGAAATGAGGCTGGATCAGGACTTTTTACAGTTCATTACAAAAACAGGAGGAAACACGAAGCTGTAGAGAACCAGGTTAAAGGTCACTGCAGACTTTGAGAGCCAATATCCAGATCCAGGGCTGAAAAATACTGGATTCACATTCCTGCAGTTCGACTGCAGCTGCTGGGAGGAAGAGGAGGATGTAACTGGTATACATGGTGTCAGCTGTTCTCCGAACATCCAGCTTGTATGTAACCCTACCTCCACAATCACTGTACAGAATATTAATAGCTTGTGCACGCCAACATGTGCTGGACACGACCATCCACTGTTATTCCATTCAGTATGCCAGCGTATGTGTGGTCAGACACACAGCCTCTCGTCTTATCGTAAAGAGCAGCGTCTTATTTTACACTCATATCACATAACATCCTCCAGGTTTTATTATACTAATATCACCAAACATGGCTCACACACCCAAACCTGGCAGAGCCATGTCAGCTGGGACAGGAATAAAAATACTGACTCGGTTTGTGTGTTTACACTTTAATTCTGACCTGAAAGGAAAGGAAAGGAATGGAATTCCTGAAAGGAAATGTTTTAATAGGACAATATTTTTATTTACTTAGACACTGGAATAAAACCAAGAGGTTCTTCTTTTAGATTGTCCTCAATAATTTATCAATACAACACAAGCTGTGATAATCATTATGCTGCCCTCGCAATGCGTTACTTTCATCCTCTTTAATGTACACATACATCCTGCTTTACAAAACACACCTTTCGCATGTAACCCATGTGGTTTTGAACATGTGAAACCCATGTAAATTCCTATTTGAACACCATACATTCACATGTAAATCCATTTAAATTCCCCATGTGAATTTTCATGTGAAACTATGTAAATTCTCATGTGAAACTGATGTAAATTTACATGTCAACACCATACATTCACATGTAAAACCCATTTAATCATATGTGAAATATTATGTAAATTCCCATGCAAATCACATGTGAAGTTTCATGTGAATCCATATAAATTCCCATGTGAAACCCATAGTTTTCTTTGGTAATGTGTTATATTATCATGTGTAAAACACATTGGGATTTACAAGGATTTCACATGTTGTTAGTATGGAAATGTTCCAAAACAACATGTTTCAAATATGCAAAATATGTTTCACATGATGTCTCATGTGTGCAAAACCACACAGGGGCACAAGTTAAACTGGTGGTTTTCTGTGAGGGCTGTATCGGCTCCAAATGCATGCCTGTTGTATTGCCTTATAAAAATATGTGTATCAATGTTAATGCAACAAACATGACACATTTTCATGGAAAGTACTGGAAAAAAAAATATTTACTACACCAAGTAACACAGCACATGTACACTAGTAACAATGATAATAATGCTCATCCTTATTTTAAAACCCAGAATAAACAATGTCATCCTCAAAAATATGTTTCTTTTTACTTTAATCCCACTCCTCTGGGAGTGCATGGGCCTAACTTTATAAACCAAAAAACAGAAAGATAGTTGCATAACTTACATAATAATCAAGCAGTGACCGATAATGGGGGATAATCAAAGGGTTAAAAGCAGGGTTCAAATGTGAAATCTCAGATTTGGGCATTGAACAGTGAAGACATAAATCCACTTTAAGTCATGTTCAAGGATAAATTATTGTGCTGAGAGTCATCAGAAACAGACATTTATCTTGTAACAAAAACTGTGCTCACGCAACACATTTCTGATGTTAACACATCCACAATCCTTATTATCTAGCCTGAAGATGACAGCTTCCTAAAACAAGCAAATGCTTTCAGTTTGTAAAGATGTGTTCATCGTACAGAAATAAACACAAATTCTTATTTAATCTGCGATTTCTTAATGGATGATACAACATTATGTTATGGAATCAGGTTTGATCGGGAAGCAACCCGTCAGACATGATTAAATTTAAACATCTCTGAACCAGAAACCACAAGAAAGCACTTCTCAGAGAACTACAAATTCCACTGAACAGTTTATATTTCTCTAAAAATGTACTTCCTTACATCTACAAGTCTTGAAATATATCCTCACTTTGTTGATGAACCAGATGATTGCATCTCATGAACACAACAGACCAAAATCTTGTGGGCAAAGATAAAAACATTCTGAGAGGTCTGAACTAGTCCCAAATATGTTCCTGTTGTGTTGGAGCAGCTGTTGGGACATTTGTGTTTCACATGGAGAACTTTCCACCAAGCTAACCCGTTAAAGTTGGCTGAGCTAGTAAACACGGCTAAGCTAATGTGTAAAATTTATCACGGATATGAAACTAATGTTTATTTGAATATTTTCACAGTTTCACAGAAAAAGACACCATATCCAGTTGAATTAACTTTCAGTAAGTTAGCATTTGTGTCATTTAAGTAAGACTGCTAGGAGCTATAGAACTGCACCGTGTTTCAATTTTTGCTATTGAATGTAATTATTGAATGAAATTATAATATATTGAGAAAAACTGCTGACACACAGCTGGTAACTAGTGTTTGAAAGTAAACATCAAATATGTCATAAGAAATTTTAAGTCCTTCACTAGAGATAAAGCTGCACAATCTAACTTTTAGGCACATTAGCTAACCTTTAGCCACATTAGGCACATCAGCTAATGCTTAGCTACACTAGCTAATGTTTAGCTACATTAGCCAAACTTTAGCCACAATAGCTAAAGCTTAGCAGCTATCTTTTAGCTACATTAGCTAACATTTAGTTGTATTATATTTAGCCACATTAGCTAGTGGTTAGCTGCTAATGTTTAGATATATTAGCTAACTTTTAGTTACATTAACTATGGTTAGCTACATTAGCTAATATTTAGCTGGATAACATTCAGCCATATTAGCTAACTTTATGATGTGGTCAGTTCTGAAAGTTAGAAAATGCTGTGATGCAGATTGTAATTTTATCAAAATTATAGCTTGAATAATTTTATTAAAGTTATAAGTTTAATAAAATTCTAAAATAATTTTACTGAAATTAAATTTAAAAAGTTATACTATAAACTGAATATAACTTTTTTACAAAAGTAAATTCAAGTTATAACTTTAATAAAATTCCAGAATTTTAGTATTTTTCTCTGCTACCATTTAACATCTCAAGGATCAGGGCAGGAACACAGAGCTTTCCATCTGGCACCCTGTCACACCACGAGCGTTTCAGAGCAGAGTGTCTCTACCACGGCTGGATTCTCCAGTTCAGTCCATCGCGTGAAAACTGCAACATGGTTCGCTAGTTGCTACACTTAAAGAGAACAATAAACCAGCAGAAAGATATTTGGCCTGTATGACCAGGTTGCACGTTCTCACTTACTTACTTACTTCATGCCCGTGTCGCCGATTATTATGTAATGTTGATGTCTTAGAGTAAAACGCAATCCAAAGGCGATTTATTTTTAAAATTGAACGGATTCACTTTGTTTTTCATCGACTGACTTCCTGCCTGAACAATCTACTCTGTTCTGGATTTACACGGTTCAAGTGGTAAGTGGCAAAAATAGAACAGCTGGGTATTTTTAGAGAAATTAGGTAACATGGAGCTTCAGAAACCCTTCAAAAACACTAAATGCTTCAGAAACGCTGCGCGGTGCCTTGTCGACCCACTCTATTGGCTAGAGTTGCTGGGATCAGCTGCAAAGCAGCCACTCCTCGCCGCTTCCATGTTCGGTGGAACATAGATGTCTGTGTGTGCCATGGTTTCGTTCTGACCTCCGCTGTGAGTCAATTCACACCAGGAACGTGTAAGATGCAGCGAGCCCACAAGTGCAGTCCACCTAGCTGGATCCGTGAGATCACAAAATCACAGGAAAACTGGAGAATCTTGGGATTCTCCATTTCCAGGATAAAGGTCTCATCATCTATGCAAAAAAAAAAACAAAAAAAAACTGAGACCACCTGACTGATTAACAACATAATGTTTGCATAGTTCAGTGAGTGCAAATATGCAAGGGGGGGAAGAAGAAAGTTACTGCTTTACACTGCTCCCATGTCTGATTTCCTCTCTGGCCCTATCTGAACTGCTGGGTTTGGCGTGGTCGGTGCGTATGTTTAGTGGAGCTTTTAGGCTAGAGTTTAGAGAAGGGCACGTGCTGCGGCACCCGGTGTGAACCAAACTGGCTGAAATGGACAGAAATAGCTCCGGAGGCCATGGCGCAGCCGAAACGCAGCAGACATGCACCCTGTGGAAATTGGCCTTAACATGACAAGAAACAAGAGCAGTATTAGCAAACTTTTGAACCAAGTCATCACCTTTTTGTATTTCAGCTTCATCAACAACTGCTGAAGAAGTTCATACAATAAAAATACTGCTGTTGGTTTTATAAGGAAAACATGGATTATTTAAATTGAGGGTGGAATATTTTATGTTTCTGAACAGTTCAAATGTAGTGCTAGCTGTTAATCAGCTAATCTCTCTTAAACCTCTTTTAGTCACCTTAAATAAAATGATTCACTTCTGACATTAAACCCTGCTTAATCTTCCATTAATAAACAAATCAACATGAGTAGTTCCATAAATCAGCAAGCAGGACAAGAAGACAGAAATACAGCTCTGTTGCAGAAACTTGAATATTTCCTTCCACAAACACATCAATATTTTCTGTACAACAGCAAGAAAGGCAGTCAGCTCTGATAGGAAGTTCTGGTAAAAAAACTGGTATGTACAGAGTCAGGATAAGAACCCGGACTGCTCCACCTCACATGCATGCAGCAGAGTGCTGGAACACAGAAACATGTGTCCATGCACGCACACATACAGATTACATGCTTTAAAGTTTTCCTTGACTTCTTTTCGGACATCTTAGCTGCAGATTCAGTCAATCAGGAGAAAATCAGTAGCAGAACATTCATCAGCTTCCTGATGTAGTCCTGATCCAGGACCACCATTCTGCAGATCCCAATCCTGGAGAGCCACGCCCAATTGCTCATCAGTTACTGCTGTCTGGTAAAAATAAACTACTAAACACATAAATAAAGACAATTATAGAAATATAAATAATAATGAAATGGAAGCAAACTCTGGATCTACATTCTACATAATTTTACTTCACCTGCTGTTAAAATGAGCAACACAAACCCAAGCTCGGGTGTGAAGATGAACTTTCCGACCTGCAGACCATAAACAAATCCCTCCCCATGGCCATTTACTGCAGGACACAGCACACCGGATTCCTGCTGAACTTTTCCTGTTGTTTGTTTATGTTAATGTGCTTGGATGTAACAGGCCTTGAGGATGTCAGCTACCCTGCGGTGAAAGGAATTCATCACAGCTCAGCATGCTGAGGAACACAGACATCAAACATAACTTTCATTCTCATAATATAAAGGATGGAAGTGAAAAAATGCTCCTCGCATGTCGCCCCGAACTGCGATGACCTCAATCAGATGTCTGGTTCAGCTCAGATTAGCTAACATTAGCACAAAGACTGCGAGCAGGTGACAACTTGTCCCAGTAAAAAGAAATCTCATGATCAGAGAGTTTAGCTACGTCATATTAATATTTTTTATCAAGTTCAGCTCACCACAACCTCACAGTGACTAGTTCAGTCATCTGCAGGCTTTCACAAGGCCAATCAGATGAAAGGGAACTTTAATCCTCAAACCCCCAGCAGATCTCCTTAAGGTCTCTCTCTCATCAGTGTCTGAGGAACAGTAGTGTGTAATTCTGTGGGGTAAATTGTGATGAATATCTTAGCGGTCACTAACAAGCAGACCACGGTCTGGATCCATACCCAAAACTTGCCCCACATGGACCTGGACCTGGACCTAGAATCTAAAACCTGACGGGATGCTTTTATTTTAACTGGTGCAACGTTTGCAGGCTTCACCGTAGTGTTCATGAAACATGCAGACTATTTGCATGTGAGGTAAGCCATCCCACGTGATGCACTCAGTCTCACAGTGGTAAACTCTGCAGCACTACGTTGTAGACAGACAAAGGTTTGAGGGCTGGGATATACTTGCTGTTAGCAACGTATTCGCATATGTATCATGGCTACAATGCTTTCTTAGCGTTCATTTGGCACATAGACAGCTCGTGTTGAGGTGAGGTAATGTGTCACGTTACGAGTTGTAATACTGACTTGAAGACTAGAGGAGCTCATGCAAACAAGAGCATGAACACGACAGGTCCAAGATAAACACAATGCAGGATAGTTTTGAACACCATCTCTTGGACCTTGTCTGCAGCTACCTGCATTTTTCCTTCCCATTGCACAGTGGCAAACATTCATGCCTTAACAATTGGCAACAAAATGAAAACATTTTGGGAGTTGATGCCCCGGAAATACAATATGATTGGTAGATCGACCTTGTCACTATTTCAAAGTCCAAGTGCTGCATACTCCCCCTAGTGGTGACCTCCAGTATTGAGTGATTTTGCCATGCTGTGTTTCTGTTGTTTGCAGCAAGTATTTACAGAAATGTAGCAGGGCCATGACATGTATGCTTGTGTTCACAGAAAGTATATCCCAGCCCTAAGAACCAGGTAACAAGATAGTAGAAGGAGAAAGAAAGTCAGCTAGATAAAACAGAGATATAGATGACTGTGTTGGAGAAAAGCAGCAGTGTTACCAAGTCCACCTGTTATCAACTACTTTAGGCTTATTTTTCTGTGAAGCCGCTTGCAAATATCATCAGTCTCGGGTTTTCAGGCTTGTTTTCCTGAGTTAGTTGCTTATTTGGGCTTGTCCTGCTGCTGTTATGAAGCCTCCTGATTTTCTCACAGCATTGCAGATGATGAGTGCATGATGAGTTTATTGGATGGTTCCTGATGCAGCTCTGGAGCAATCCAGGGAAATCTGGCAGGACTCAGAGGGAATGCTCACACCAAGCGGCAACCTCCGGCGGTAAAATGTGAAACCTATGCGGAAGTGCAAAAAATTGCAGTCCACTCTTCATCCACTGGCTCCAAAACAGAGCAAATCCCCATACACTCCCATGTTAAAAAGGCCAAATTCAATTCAATGTTTAAAACCTGGTACAAAAATCCATTTTAGGATTAATAGGTCAAGCTTACCATCATGACCACTGTAAGGGGGATGAATTTTTTTTAACTCATCTGTTTGGATGTTATTTAGTCTTGAAATTCGGTATAATTAGAGGCGTGTCCTTTTGATTGACAGGTATCCAGTATCAACGGCAAGAAGGGAGAGTGCTGCACAACCATGGTTTTTAGCCAGCTAACAGCGTGCCTTAGCTTTAGCCCACCTACCTCTGTTAGCTTGGTTAGCTCTTAGCTACAGGCAGCTCGGAGTTTGATGGGTGTCAATCATCCATCCCCACCTTCACAGTCCCCCTCTCAGCTCGACCTCTTTGCCCATTTTTGGATTTTCCAGGAATGACGACACGCATGATTTTTCTGAATATTTTTTCTGTTTTTGCAAGACTTGTTATTGTGAGTCTCCATGGCAACGAGACTTGTTTACCAT
>JBAFTB010000026.1:3544285-3557280 GCA_037177355.1 Melanotaenia trifasciata | reverse complement strand
GCAGGTACTCAATATGGCGGCGGCAAGCATTCGAACGCAGTGGAACGCGTCTGTGACGTCAGCTGCAAGGCATGAATTGGACCGGTTCTACCTGGACTTCTGGACCAGTTCTACCTGGACATGGTCTAGTAAACAGATCTGAGGATGACAGTGGGGTTCTGATGGATGAAGATGGATGGATGAAAGTTCTTCCCAAATTAATTATTCTCAGTACCAGTCTGATATTGATCGGCAGCTCCTCCTGGTTCATTATTGATCACCATGTTTAATTTCCTAGTTTTATTCAGGGCAGCTTCTGATGACATGTCCATTTGTCCAACTTTAAAACCAAACCAGTTGGTTTTATATCAAATAAAAAAAATCACAGATTTTCACATCAGAATTCAGACGAAGACATCACTGAGGTGAGCTGTCAATCATTTGAGTTGACTGACACATGACTTTCAGAAGCTACTCTGATCAGAACCATGCAAATTAAACAAATGCAGATTCTTCTTTGTTCCTCTCACCCGTCACTTATCAAATCAAATTTTATTTATGAAGCACTTTTCACGCATAAGAGCAATAAAGTTGTTTTCAGCTGTCTTGCTGTGGTTTCTGCAAGGACCCCGAAAACTAACCAAATTACGCACATGAATGTTACAGAAGATGGACAAAAAAAAGCTCTGCATATGTCTTTTTTGTAAAGCATAAACAGGCCACCAGGAAGAAAAGATGAGTTTTTAACCCTTAAAACTCATTTTCTGGGGAGGGGTTATATAAACTAGCCTGTAGAAGCCGAAGCTTTTAATCCCAGTCAGCATGCAGACATGTTTTCAGGGCAGCCTCAGTTGACAGATTATGAGGCTAAAATGATGTAAATAAATGTATAAATAGATATAAATGTATAAAGGCCAACCAGAACAAGAAAACAGACTTTTTTTAACTGTAAAATGTAACATTGGTTTTAATAGAATACATCTAGTGGATTATCACTTCATCTTAATCTATTTGTTATTAATGCTAATCTTAAATAAGTTATAACTTTGAAGATCAAAATGTTTAAAGAATGAACATACAACATAGCAATGGTGACGGTGGGGGATCACGATGTCCTACAATGCTGTTTACAATTAGAGAATTCACTTTTTGAAACCTTCACTTTGGCAGATTAGTAATAGCTGAAATTACAATACTTTTTGAAATTACGTTTTTGCTTTTATTTTTTTACTTATTAAGTGGTTCAATAATTCAAAACACGCAAAAAAGTTTGGATTGATTTCAGAAATATGTAAAAAAAAAATCATTGAAGCCAAAATATCTCAAATTTTCACATTTGTTTATTTTTTTTTCTTTTTTGTATTAATTAGGAATAAAAAAATGTTTAAAAAAAAGAAGAAGAAAAAAACAGCGTATGTCACCCTTGCTGATTTCTACTTCCAAAGCTCCTGGTGTGAGGAACGTAGTTCTCAGCTAAACAGACAGGAAAACATGTTCTGGTCTTTATACTGACCTCATATCAGCAACAATCCACCTTTCACCAGAATTTCAGACACCAGAGTGTCTAGATGCCATGTAACTGTTCTCCAGTTACTGGTCTTCCCTGTGTTTAAAACCAGTTATCCAGGCAGCTGCTGCAGCATCACAAGGACATCTGTGGTCTGACATTAGTTTGAGCATAAACCCGCACACACCAAGTTCCAACTACAAAGCACTATTGAGTCCAGGGGTTATTATAAGAAGGACCAGAAATCCTCTTGTGTGTTGAAAATAAAAACAAACATTTTGATTTGAATATTATTCTTTTCTAATTTATGTGACATTATTCAATTCAAGTTTGTTCCAAAACCCTCAAATCAATCACTCAAAGTAACAAAGTTTAATGAGTTTGTATATTTTTAAGTAAAGTTGTCTATTTGATTTTGGGTTAGGCAGGATAGCAGGATTGGTGCAAAGCCGGAGAGTAAATTATCTCACAGGGATATGGAACGAATCCGTAACAGGAAGAGCTGAGATTAGTGAGGCAACCGGTTGGCCTGCTCTGCCATCCAGATCAAGTACCTCCTCACTCCTCTCCCTAGCAAGACGCAGTCATAGCCAGTTGTGCTTGCCCAAGGAAATGATTAGGGCCCTATAATTTTTACGATCAGTGAATCATGGACAGAATTGCTGAACTGGCAGATTAAAACAATCTATTTTTTAATGCGGAACATCGCAGAATCTGACAAACCTTAACTGCAATGCTGTTATCATGTGAAGGAGGAATGTATATCTTGCGGAAACTGCATGGAGGAAAGCAAATCTGAGTGACACAAGACCCTTTCCCAGACTAAGCCCCTCCCTCTTCAAAACAACGTAAGCATGGTGAAGCGGCTGCCTCTATCTTCATCAGCGAAAAAACTGTGGAACTCAACGCTAACCCCTCAGTGCAGAGCCGAGCAGTTCCCAAACGACTTTTATGTGTCAGATAAACAGTTTTTTTGCAGATTCTGTCAACACGCCGTTGACTGGAAACGTAAAAATACATGCAGTGACCACATAGTGTCCAAAACCCATGTGAGAAACAAGGAAAAGTACTATAATGCTAGTAAGACCACGTCCCTACAGACGTACAATACAGCTTCTACATTCAAGCCATCGGACACAAAAAAAGAGTTTATTGAAGATTTTGTGACCGTGTCTGCTGAGGCCGACATCCCCTTCTTTACAGAGCTTCTACTGGTGCACTGCAAACAGGGCAGAGCACCACCTGAAAATGTTAGCAGCCTTCGCCAAATTCACCTCCCCCAAATGTTTAAGCAACATATTTCCTCTGTGCTACAAAAGATCCACTGGAGAAAGTACTCTATTGTTGTGGATGAGACCATGGATGCAAGTCACTGCAGCATCCTAAACATCGTCATTGGTAAGTTAATGTGAGTTTAACAACCTGTTGTACAACGGCCAACACTTATTTCAATCTGTTAAGTGAATTATGTGCTTGTATTGACCCAACATTGCACCTCGGGTGGAATATTATCTGATGCAATTTCTTCCAAGTTTTTTTGTTCAGGCATTGATGACTTATAATTGTGACCTTTTATTGTTACGTGTATAACAACGTCTTAAGAATATAGGTATTTGTTTTGTTAAAAAGTATTATTAATATGTAATGCAGAATCAGAAAACAACTGATCCCATGGGAGAATCTGGCTGACATGCACATACAATAAGACTGAAAAGGATTACTTTCTACACACAATAGAATTGGAAATATTGTCCATTTCCTTCCTCTATTTTTTTCTCTTTTTTAACTAACATATTTTTTAATTTACATGTCATGTCATAATCATGTCAATATACAACATATTATTATTATTATTATTGTTATTATCCCAAATTTCCCTGAGGGCTCTCCGAAGGGATTAATAAAGTATTTCTATTCTATTCTTATTATTATTATTATTATTATTATTATTATTATTATTATCATCAATCTACATCAACAAATGAAACAGACATTTAGAACTACATGTGCAACCTAATATTTTTTCTTCTTTTATCACAGGAGATGAAAACCAATACTTTCTTGTGGATGTCTTCATGGATCGATGCAACTACTCAACAGCTGCCCAATCCATACTAGCCTCCCTCCATAGTAACAGGCTGGATCTGAATGTTGGCTGTTTGTCACAGATAATGTCGACTACTGTCTGAAGGCATACAGGGAGGTCCTGAAAGGACTGATGCCAAACAGTGTCTATGTTACCAGCCTCTCTGATGCTACCTCACTTGGTACATGGATGAGATCTGCCTTCTTCAAGAAGCCAGTCAGAAAGCAAAGATGGGTGACCTTCCTCATCAACAAGGAGTGTGTGCAGGTCAAGGTTCCTCCTGAGGCAGTGTGTACCAGATGGAATAGCTGGTTTGAGGCCGTCAAATATCATGCAGAGCATGTTCACCTGTACAGACAGTTTTTGTTAGCAGAAGAGTCAACAGGCATGACAGTCAGGAACATCCTCAGCCAGTTGGAAACAGAGGAGAAGGTGCAGACTCTAAAGCTAACCTTCATCTCAGAAGCCTGCTCCAAAGCAATGACATCTCTGACCATCCTGGAAGGAACCCACAGACCCACAGCAGTTTCTGCATACAATGTCGAGGAGGATCTTGGGTCCTACCTAGTTAATGGAACAGCCAAAACGTGCTTATGGGCCCAAGACAGATGAGCTATTGAGGAAAATGGGGGTTTAAGGGAAGAACATGCTGGTCAATCTTCATGATGCCTTTCATTTGGCTTTCACAAAGTTCTCAAAGCACTGGGACACACATTCAACCAGAGATGTGTACAGGCTGACCAGGGTCTTTGATCCCAGACATGCTCCAGCAATGGAAAAGCAGATTGAAGCCTACTCAACACTGAAGCCCATGGCTAATCCATCAGCAGAGCTCAGTGAGCAGTGGATGGCCTATCAGCAACGTGTTTCCAGGGACCCCCTGCCAACTGATATGAAGCTTGCAAACTACTGGAGAGGCCTAAGTACAAGATTCCCAAGAGTTGCAGAGATGGCTGTGCCCTTCATCCACTTCCCAGTCAGCTCAGTTGATTGTGAGCAGAGCTTCAGCAAATATAAACTCTTCTCACAGACAAGAGAGACACTCACTGAATTCAACACTAAGAGAATGGAAATCATGTGTGGTGCCTCGTTTATTGCGGGGTTTATGTTCTGAAAACACCCCGCGATAAATGAAATCTGCGAAATGACAACCTTATTAATTTTTCACAATTCAAATGCATGTTAAGGCCTAATTGTCCCTCCTCTGGGTGTTTATAGACCAAACTATAATGAACATTTTCAACATTCTCGCACACTTTATACACTCTCAAAAACCTACATACATTTAACAGTGTGAATTTCTTAATAATTACTCACCCTGTAAAATATATTACAGCTGCTGGCGCTGCGTCCCCACCCTTGTCTGTAACGTGGTTTTTCTCAGAAGGCTCTGGCTGTTGCTGTCTTTTTCAGAAAAGGACAGCAGGACACGAAGTAGACTGACTCTGGACAGAGTCCTTTGGCCAATCAAGACACAAAACACAGTGGGCTGATTCCTACAGTAAAATTTGAAGATGGAATGGTTGAAATAGAATTTACACATACTTAAATATGTGCTGCATACAAAAAAAAGTATGCGAAACAGCGAGACCGCAGAAGGTGAACCGCGAAATGGCGAGGGACCACTGTATTTAAACGGTGATGTCTGTTAGGTGGAAAACCTGGAGTAGCTCACAAGGACTAACTAGTCCTACAGCTTAAATAACTTTTTTTAAGTTAGTTTTGAAAATTAAAATGTTTGATTGTTGTTTTATAACAACTTAACTAAAGTTTAATCACTTGCTGCTTGTTTTTGATGCACTTTAATGTGGTGGATGTTACTGTATTGAGGAAATGTCTGTCACCTCAATAAATGTAAGTTAATTTCTATTTAATTTGTTTACATTTTAGTTGTTGACATTAAAAACACTCTGTTTCTGGTAGTAAAATAGGAGTAAAAGGTAACAAAATGGGAATCCAACAATATACTGGAAAAAACGGAATTCCCAAAAATTAAAACAGAAAAAACGGAATAAATCGGATTTTATAGGGCCCTGTGTGATATCAGATGGGAGAGAAAGAAATTATGCAAAGAGATTCAGTAGGCTGTTTAGTCTGCATGGCTGTCAGCTGTACCATGCGCCAGTTCATTGTCATAGACAATTTCAACTTCTTCTTGCGACCACAGGCACTTTTTTTGAGACAGATTGCTTCTGGCTGAACAGGTCAGGAGTAAGCGAGAAATATTTCAGTCTTGGTACTGCTAGACTCAGTGCTGCATTTGAGACAAAACATCTCACTAGACCAACTGGAAAACTGGGTAGGACTTTTTGGCACCGCAATGAATTGGTTTGAGCCCCATTTAAAAGACTCAAACCTACTCTGTGTCAATGGGTAACTACAAATCTGAGCAAACCATGAATTCCTGTGGCGAGTGCTGCCACTCGCTCAAATTATGAAAAACAACTAAACACACTACCACAATTATACTGCTGACAAACAAATCTACATAACCATCTGACCGGGAGACTGCAGTCCGATCCAAACTGATCAACTGCATCGATCAAATTAAAGATTGGATATGCCAGAACTGAAATTAAAGCAGCAAGCAGCAGTGAAGCCTCTCGCACCTGCGGAGCCACTCCGGTCTATTGCAGTAATGACATCTGAAGCGTTCATGACCTTGTTTCTAACAAATCATGTCAAATTCTTACAAACTGGAGCATGATTTTATCTGGATTAGCTCGGTTAGCTCTTTACTAAAGACAGCTCAGTTTGATGAGTGTCAGTCATCCACCCCCACAGCCCCCCTCTCAGCTCCACCTCTTTGCCCATTTTTGGATTTTCCGGGACTAACGACACGAGTGACGCTACCAAGATGTCCAGTGGGAACCACCCAATGAGCTTCAATTCAGCTCTTCAGAAACCTACGGGTGACATCACAGAGGCTCCGCCCATCTTTTATATACAGTCTATGGTTGGACCAGTATTCGTCATGGTTATGTTTGGATAAGGAACTTTAGTTTAACTGTAGTATCATGAAAGAGTTTGACCTGATCTCAAGCACTTTAAAGTGTGTGAGGTTCATTCCTGAGGAGAAGGACCACAGTGTCTGAAAAAAGCCCTTCCTCATCATCATTTCCAGGTCTAGAGGTCTTTTAGCAACATAGTAGTGATAGTGATCTTTTTATAATGAATTTGTAATGGTGTTAACATGGATCATTGTGGATTTACCAGATAGTCTTTGAATAAACACTACATGTTGTGGCTGGATTGTAAACCTGAAGGGGATATAAAATGCCTGGAAAACACCCGCAGATCACCTAAAGGGTAACTATCCATCACAATTTACCCCACAGAGCTACAAACTACCATTCCTGAGACACTGATAATGATAGAAGAGAAAGACCTTGGGCAGACCCAGTTCCAAAATCTAAACAAAACCCAAACTAATTTCTGACTTGAGATCATTTGATCATGTGCAACAACAACAAACTCCGCCCATTATAGGGGTCAATGCTCCGCCCCCTTCACACACAGACACCCATGCTCAGCATCACCTACCCCAATGTTGTCATGGTGACAATGGTGTACCAGAAGGCAGCAGGGATGCTGGTGAACTTGCTCGCGCTGGATCCTTTCTCAGCGTAGAACATAACGGTGGCGAAGATGATGATGGCCATGGTGAGAGAGAAGAGCAGGAAGCCCAGCTCGGACGCGCAACTCTTCAGTGTGTAGCCCAGGATGCGAAGTCCCGCAGAGTGCCTCGAGAACTTGAAAATACGAAAGACCCTGAAGACACGTAGTGTAACAAAAGCGCCACTGACGTCCTCGTTGTCCGTCATGACCAGGCCGATGTAATATGGCATGATGGCCACCACGTCGATTACGCTCATCACACTCTTTACGAACTTGTATCGGCTTGGCGCGGCCAGCAGCCGCAGCAGGTACTCCACAGTGAATATCATGACACATGCGGTGTCCAGGCAGAAGAACGCCAGCGCATACCGCTCACCGCACGACATCTCCTTGACGCGGTTCTGCGCGGCACCACACGGAACCGTTTCCACCACGTTGGCCAGAACCGACACCGCGATGAAGAAGCCGGTGACGTAGTAGAAGACCAGCGCCATGGTTGAGGTGTGCGGGTTCTCGAAGGCTCGCCACATGGTCTCGCGGAAGCTCATGTCCACGGAGATCAGGTCGTTGGTCTGCTCATTCTCCTCGTCGTCCTGGATCCGCTCCTGGTTCTCCCGCCGCCGGTCCTTGTAGTCCTCATAGCAGCAGTCCCCAATGATCTCCGGGATGATGCCGAAGAACGCCAGCTCCTCGTCGTACGCGGAGATGCACTCCTGTCGCGGGTAGTGCAGCTTCCCGGTGCGATAGAAGTTGAGGATGTGGCGGAAGATGTCCGGGTCGCGGTCGAAGAAGAACTCGTTGGTCTCCTCGTGGAAAAAGAAGTCCCGCTCCGAGCTGCCCAGCAGGGTGTCCGGGTACCGCTCCAGCGTGTCCCGCCACGTCTGGAACTTTGTGCCGCTCACATTCAGCAAGATCAGCCCGTTCCGCCCGCGCTGCTTCTCCTTGGGGGGGACCGGCATGGGCGCGCTGGCCACCGGCATCCAACCGATAGCCGCCGCGCGGGCGAACGGCATCCATGCTGCGACGCCTGCAGCCATCCTTCTCCCGGAGCTTTGCGGAGGCTCGATGAGGGTTCACGGAGCGCCGGAGCAGCAGGAGGACATTCGGGGGGGAGGAGGAGAGGCGGCCAGATCTTTATGCACAAAATCAACGCGTAAAAACGCAAAAAAGAAAAGGAAAATAAAAGTAAATCCACAGACTCAGACCTGAACCACTCCGGAATCTTTTTGTTTGTTTTAAAGCTTCAGAGTGAAAGAAGACACCAAACAAACAAACTCATCACCACAGAGAAAAAAAAAAAAAAACTCCAAAAACCTTCTTTCAATCCGTTAAATCCCGTCTTTTCTGCGCGTGATCTTCCCGCAATGTTTGCGCTATTTGCTCTGCAACAAGTTCGGCAGGTATCAGGATGATTGCGCGCTCCACACCCGGAACCGGACCTGGAACCGGTCCGCCGCTCCGGGGCTGCTTCCCGGTCAGACCCCACTGCGAGCGGACGTTGTGTTCCGCCGCGAAGAGTGGTGGGTGTCCGGCGGCCGCAGCGTGGAGGAAATCCTCGGTGAGCAGAACCTAACTGAACTGCGGCAGATACGCTCAATGAGCGGCGGGGAGAGAAGCAACTGCAGCGGTTATTTCCCCGGTCACCGGCACAGCTGCTCTTGGAGAGAGAAGTGAAAACCCAACTTCCTCCTCCCTCCACACGCGATGGTTGGGGGCGTGTCGACGGAGAATCCCGCGCGTCGGAGGAAGAAACCTGGCGCTCGCTTCGGTGATTGTTATCAATCAGCCGCAGATGGTAACAGTAGGCAGGTCCGCGCGCCCCTGTTGTGTCAAGGCGCAGGGCTCGCACACAGTGAGAAAACCTCCGAAACACAAAGTTCAGAGCGAAACAGACTCGGTGTCGGCTAAACCTCCAGCTGGAGATGGTTTATGGTCATGTTCGGTTCAGTGTTTCCAGAAAATGAAAGAAGAAAAAGAAAACTTTTTTTTTTTTTTTTTTTTGTACAACCTTATTTTTTTTTTTAAAGGAAGGCAGTTTTCTGTCTAAATTCTTAATAAAACCATTATCTCATCAACTCATATTTTAGAAGATAAACAACACATCACATGATGAAACAGACATTTCACCATGTGATGGAAAATATGAGCTAATAGTGAATCTGATGGCAACAGCACATCTGGGAAAAGTTGGAACAGGAGCAGCAAAAGTCTGGAAAAGTAACTGGTACAAATCAGAAACACCTGGAGGAGCGTTTAACAACTAATCAGGTTAACTGGCAACAAGTCAGTAACATGACTGGTATAAAAAAAAACTTCTTGTACCATTGGGTCCATTTTCTAAAAGCAGACTGGAGAGATACTGGAATGATCAGGTTGACCAGGACTTTGGATAAACAGGGTAAAATCAGATGGGGTCTTTAACAGTTTAAATCCAGGTTTTCAGCAGCAGATTTCTAGTTTTCAGATTAAACAGAGAAGAAAGGGGTGTTTCGGGAAGAAGGGGTCTAGGAGATCATCTGCTTTCACAGTTTGAGACACTTGAAGTTGCTACTTGTAGAGAATTGTTAAATATCCAGAGCCCTGATCAGTGCTGCGTTTACATCATGTACAGGGTCCCATCTGTGTGCTGAGGTATTAATCAATATGTTTGATTGATGGATTCCATGCAGAGTGTGGTGGAACAGTGACTCTGCAACATGTGTTCTGTTGTTTTAAAGAAAGTCAAAGATAAAACTCCACTTTTTCCCTGTTCCATGGAGCACATTGTAAATGCAGAGCCACATTCTGGTCTCAGGAGTTCTGGTCTTAGAACAGGAAGCACTTGCAAGCCAAATCTACCAGCAGGTGTTAACACGAGGCTACCTTCACACTGCAGGTTACATTCATGCTTCACCCAATTTATGTAGTTAATAGGCATCGAAATGAAGAGATGTAAACCGTTGGTCGTTGTAACCGTCTTATCAACGCAAAAGATATTTTACTGTTTTCATGCAGGGCCGGTTGTTCAAAAGATTTAATCCAGTTAAAAGCTATCCGGATTTGGGAATCCCATTTATTAGGACGGCAGATCACATAATCGAGCTTACTTTTATCCTGCTGGTTCAAAGCAACATTGGAGTGGATCACCCTGATCCAGAATCCTGTTTTTCAGGATTACCAAATCTGGACTTCCAGCATTTTAAACAATGTGTGCTTCCAGCTATGCAAAGAACAACAGGCAGAAGAGCCAGTATGGGGCTACTTTAAATCATTTCCACTTTGCATCAACACACAGGAAATCATGAACATCTGCTTCTATGTATAATTGTATGACTTCCCATCAGAGCCACAACAATTATGAAACTAATTTGTTAACAGCTACATTGTGGATATTCTGCGTATTCACGAAGGTGCAGTGTCCCTCTCTGACTATTTTAATTATGCACCAGAGCCCTGATGGTGGGAAACGGACCAACCTCTGGCCTTCTGTCAGACTGAGGGATGGACTGGACATGTAGTGAAGGATGAAATCATTAGACATAAATTTTGACACGTTCTTTTCTGATTATGAAGTGCTGACTGACAGAAAAATCAATTGTTTTATGTGTGTTTGTTATTAAATTTGTTTGGGGTTATATTTTGGGGAACAAGACGTTGTTATGTTTTATTCCTGCTTTACTTTGCTGAAAGGCTTAAAAGTGTAGTGCACCAAACATTTTTTGAGCTGTAAACAACACAGTGTTACTTAAATGTGATAAAAACCACATACTGTTGATAAAATTTGCTATTTTGTTTTTTTTTAGTTTATTTTAAAAATGAGATTTTGTGGGTAAAAAATGTCTCATAGCGCTCTCTACAGGGTAAAACCAGGTTTTGTTTTTCATGACAGAGAGAGGTTGTCATGAGAAAATTTTAAAAACCCAAAGCCCCTCCCTCCAGGTGTAGGTAGGCGCGTCCTCGCCTTGCAGGTATAGAAAACCACGCCCACCAACACATATGAAGGGATGTGAACTTAACTGTTGTAGATTTGCTAGTTTCAGACTTCTATTCTTTCACAAAGTTTCTGATTAAATATTCCTGCAATGGGACGGATGTGCTTCTGAGGGGTGTAAAAGTAACACCGGACTTTATTCTTTACCTGCTGATCCTCATCTGGCGACAAACAGCAGCTCAAATCGTAGCAGCAGCACTTCCTGCAGCTGCTGCAACCTGCCGCAAGTCTCCACAGCTTTCCAGAGCTGCTGACAGGCCAGCTAACAGTGCTAACCCCTAACTAATACGCTTCAGGACCACCTGGTTCATGTGTAGCTGAGGAGATTCAGGAGGGAAAAATCTTCCACCTCAAAGACGCTCTGTGGCGTAGCTATGTTGCTGTCTGTAAATCATTTCTACCTATGTATCCTGACAATTAAACCTCTGAAATTATTAAGTTTGGATATATGAATTTGCATATCATGGGACACTATAGATGTGTCCTAACTCAGTCTACGCACTTCAGCTGCATACATCACAGCGGTGTGTCAAGCACAGTTCCTTTTGGAAGGAGCCTCCGAATCCACCCTTCAAACCACCTTCGTTTGGCCGGTAACGACGGCTGCTGGTGATGCATTCTTCACGGCCTCTTTTCTCCAAAAATTAAATTTACACAAGGTGATAGTCAATAAGCAACAAAGCTCTGATAAGTGTGTTATTTTATTTATTATTATTTATTTTTTTTTAACTCACTTTAGTAGAAACGTGACAAAATCAAGTATGTTTGTTAACCTGTGGGATTAAAATTGTGTAATATTTGATATTCATGTTTTTTAAGGGGTTAATATAGCGTGTACCTGCTGGAAAACATAGTTGTTGTTTTTGTTTTATTTTTACATTACTACTTGATTGGTGTTAATCAAGTGTCCTATAAAGTGTCTCATGATGTGCAAACTGAATAATGTCAGAGGTTTAAGTGATTCAGTGCCCTACATTGCTGCTATAGGAAATACTTGTCGGCTAGGTAAGCGGTCCCATTTCATGAATGATCAGCGGACTTCGAAGAGTACAGACTGCGTAGGCCTACATAGTCTGTAGCCTACATAGTCTGCACACTTTTAAGTGAATTGGGACACAGTTTAGAGCTGCAACTAGCAACCAAACATCAACACACATAGGAAAGCCGCTGAAAATTTTAACAAAAGAAAGAAAAAACACAAAGAAAATGAGCTACAGATGCAGAAAACTTCAGTCACATCTGGCAACACTTACAGGAATTCTTAAGAAAAGTTTTTTAAATAGTTTCATTAAATATTTTGTATTGCAATATATATAAACTATAAATTTATTTACAGTTTATTTAGTCCATGGCTCACAGAGGTTCTGAGGGAGCACTTCTAGTCAGCTCAAAACCCACAACCTGTCCTCTTGATCCTGTTCCCTCTGACATCCTGCAGAGCATTTTTCCTACAGTCAAAACTCCAGTAACTCATATTATCAACTCCTCTCTTAAATCCGGTGTCTTTCCTTCTGCCTTCAAGCAAGCTCGGGTTCCCCGCTGCTGAAGAAACCAACACTCAACCCAGCCCAGGTTGAAAACTACCGGCCGGTCTCATTGCTTCCATTCATGTCTAAATTACTAGAACGTGCCATCTTCAGTCAGGTCTCACAGTTCCTCCAAGACAACAACCTTTTTGATCCATATCAATCTGACTATAGGCAAGGTCACTCAACTGAAACTGCTCTCCTGTCAGTTACCGATTCCCTACGGCTTGCTAGATCCACTGGTCAATCCTCAGTCCTTATACTGCTGGACCTGTCGGCTGCCTTTGACACGGTCAACCATCATATACT
>JBAFTB010000026.1:3500960-3511392 GCA_037177355.1 Melanotaenia trifasciata | reverse complement strand
GTCTTGTGTACCTGCACAGACACAAATACAGGAACACAAAGGTACACACGCTCTCGCTCTCTCTCTCTCTCTCTCTCTCTCTCTCTCTCTCACACACACACACACACACACACACACAGTAATACACGCACACACAGTAACACACACAGTAGAACACTAAAACGAAAAAAAATGACCACCTGAACACATCTTTACCTCCAGAAAGATGAAAAACACACCAACAATGAAACAACACAAACACAGAAAAACACAAATATAAAAACATGTTGTACACAAACACATTCGAGGTTTAAACTGACTTCAGACCACTAGAGCTAGAGGACCAGGCCACAACCAAAACCACCACCCACCCATATACCCCCCTCCACCCCTGTAGACCATCCCGCCAAGGCCCACTGGCCCCAGACCGACTCCCAACAGGCATCTGGCCATGTGAACGTGGCCGTTGATCATCCTAAAATAGACCCTCCCCACCCTGACTCTCCTCCACCTGTCCTGAATGACGTGACACCCCAGATTAACCGGTCAGAACCAGAGAACCTCAGACTGTACGTTGAAACAGTTTTTTCACAGTGATGGAAAATGTGTAAACTGGTTACCTTTAATGGCTGTAATAAGGCAGGTAAATGCTCCCCAGAGGAGGGAGAGCTGACCTGGGATGGGAAGCAGTGGTTGGATGCATCAGTGAAAGAATTAAGAGGTGGTTGCTGATGATTTTGATGTGATGTAATCCTACAGAGCTGCAGAGCAGGTTCAAAAGAAATCCAGACAATAATCCTACTCATCATCTAAAAGAGTGATGAGGGTGCAGCAATGGTCAGCATCTCTGAGTGCAAACAAGAGCTTACAGGACTGGTGGCGGACCAGCCAAGGAGGCAAACCAAGATGTGTGTGAAGGCAGAACTTCAAAACAAATCCAAGGGACAGGAAACAAGGTCATACACTCTGTGGTTGAAAAACTGATGAACCACCAGCTCACCAAGCAAAGAGCAAGTCTGGTACTGGAGGACTGAGCACAGACGGCATGAGTGCAATTACCAGGCATAGATGGGCCCAATCAGGAGCCTGGAAAGCAACCAAAGCACCAATCAGATCATGACACATCCATCCTTTCATCAAACCAGTAAACCCACAGCAATGACCAGTTCTAACTCATTCTAACTTCGGTCTTTGAGAGGCAGATTCCAAGGTTTAAACTCCTCCCTAACCAGTCAGATCAACTTTTCTGTGATGATGTTGATTCAGTTTTGATAATGTTGGTGTGTGTGTGTTCAGCTGGAATATACTTACACACACACACACACACACTGTCTGGACTTTCTGTTTAATTCACACACTGAACTGGAATTTTTCCACTTTCTATCGTAGCAGTGGTTTCACTGGTTTTATGTTGATTTTGTTTACCAAAGCTGTGTTTAGGTTTTAGTCACATGACTCGTTTCTGAACAGTCTGGATCATGGAGCTTCTGTCCTGATCGTCCTGTTTTCTGAGATGCCTCCTGCAGCCTGAGGACCCTGCAGTCCTCCACCTGTCACCCTAACCTGCCAGCAAAGCCTCTTTCCTGACACCGAGGCATGCTGGGATTGGAGTGATTAACCAGTTCCTGCTGAGATTTTTTAATTTGCTGCAAGAAGTCACTGAGAAGCCTCAGATTAAGAACGACCTGCATAAACCGATCAGCTGACAGCAGCTGATACAGAATCAATAAACTCCTACATTCTGTGAGATCAGACTCATTAGTTGTGTCCCAGATTAGGGTCTGCACACTTCAACGTGTGGATTCACTACATACGTCATCATGGTGCGTCACCAAATGTCCCAGTTCAAAAAATTAGAAAGAGCCTCCGAACCCACCCTTCAAATCAGCACTTTGTTTGGCCTCAAACGAAGTCTGCTGGTGATGTGTCCTTCGTGGCCTCTTTGCTCCCAGAATTCATTGTGCACAAAACACTGGCAAATGAGCAACCAAGCTCAGAAGGATATGTTTTAGTTTTCAATAAAGTTTTGTAAAAATAAATAAATAAATAAAAAAAAAAAAGATGTTTTTTTTTAACCACACTTTAGTAGAAACATTACAAAACCAATTACTTTAAAGGCATGTTTGTTAAATGCTGACATTAAAATTCTGTAATATTTCATATTAGTGGATTTTTAAGAGGTAAACGACGTGTGCACTGGCTGGAAACAATAAAGCCTCAAACCGTGTTTTTTTTTTTCTGTCATTGTTATTGTTTGTTGTAAATGTTCAATGAAGTGTCCTAGGAGTAATTTCAGAGGTTTAAGTGAGTCAGCATCCTATGTCGTTGCTATGAGAAATTCTTCTTGGCTAGGTAGGCTGTCCCATCTTACAAACGTTGAGCAGACTTCAAAGTGTGCAGACTGCTGAGGACACTCTGTAGCCTGCGTAGTCTGCACACTCCGAAGTGTGCAGACCCTGAATTGGGACACACTGAATATGTCCACATGTTCTGTTGGGAACGCCTTAGAAGCTTCTGGTTCTTCACACAATGGTTTCCTTTAAAAACAACTAAAGCAATCAGGCAGAAATAAACATCCGATCAGATCAATCTGGTCAGAAAACTGACTGCTGTGTTCTCCACTGTCCTCATGTGATGAAACTAGTGAATTTCCTCTCTGTGGTGCTGATATAACTTCAGAGCAGGAACTCCGGCTTTCTGTTCCCGTCATGAGACAGAAAAGATAATGGTAAACCAGCAGAAAACCAGCTGGAGAGATTTATGGCCAACTCTGGAGAACCAGACTGGACAGATCTGGGGCGGCTGTAGCTCGGGAGGAAGAGCAGTAGTCTTTCAACTGGAAGGTAGGCGGATCGATTCCAGGCTTTCACTGATTACATGCCGAAGTGTCCTTCGAACTTAACCCCACGTAGCCTCCTGATGTGCCTATCGGGGTGTGTGTGTGTGTGTGAATGGGTGAATGTCATAAGTAATGTAAAGCACTTTGAGTGGTCAAACTGACTGGAAAAGCGCTATATAAGTACAAGTCCATTTACCATCTTGTTTTGTCCCATGTCTTTGTGATTTTCCTTTTTAATGTTTCTTTTGCATTAATGCCTTTAATGCTTTAGCAGTTGTCTTCTACATGAAATGTGTAATGTAAATAAACTTGACCTCCCTTTCAGCAGCTGTTCTTAGCTGTTGTTACTCAAACAGCAGCTCAGACAGACCAAACTGACTGGAATGAACCTCTCACAGTGTCCGGTGTCTGAAAATTCAAGATCTAAGCACTTTCATATTTTATGGAAAGAAAATTGAGATGTTTGTGTTTCCAGCAGCTAAAGAGAAAGATGTTAACATTCAGGACATGATGAGACTGAAGTTACAAACATCTGACTTGGTATTGATTTGATCACTTCTTCATAATCTGAAGAAGTAGTCAAGTATGTATGAATCCATCTCAGAGATGAAGACATCAACTCCCGTTTGATGTTCTCTCTGAGTCCTGGGGTCTAAAGCTGGAGAACATTTTCATGTCTCTGTGGAAAGTCCTGAAGCCAAGACTGTGCTGGTGAGATAAAATCCATGAAGCTGGAACTGTGATGGAGGAACCTCCAGATACACCAGACAGTTCTTTATTTTTACATCCACAACAAAATCCGAAAACTTAAAGTTGGACAAAAAAGTAGTGATGAGGAAGACCTTGAGTCCTCATACTGGAGGAGGAATGGATGAGGATCATTGATGAGGAAGACCAGGACTCCTGATCAAGAAGGAGAACCAGATAAGAAACAGTGAATAGGAAGACCTTGAGTCCTCATCGTGGAGGAGGAATGGATGAGGAAGACCTGAAGTCCACATGCTGGAGAAGAATCGGATGAGGCCCATTGATGAGGAAGACCTGAAGTCCGCATCATGGAGGAGGTGCGGATGAGTGACATTGATGAGGAAGAACTGGAATCCTCATCCTGGAAGAAGACCAGATGAGGAGCATTGATGAGGAAGACCTGAAGTCCGCATCATGGAGGAGGCGCGGATGAGTGACATTGATGAGGAAGACCTGCAGTCCTCATCCTGGAGGAGGATCCAATGGGGATCATTGATGAGGAAAACCAGGAGCTTTCGTCCTGGAGGAGGAACAGATGATGAACATTGATGAGAAAGACTTGGAGTCCTCATCCTGGAGGAGGACCGGATGGGGAAGACCTGGAGTCTTCATGCTAGGGGAGGACTGGATGAGGAAGACCTGGAGTCCACATCCTGGATGAGGATCGAATAAGGACTATTGATGAGGAAGACCTGGAGTTCTCATCGTGGAGGAGGAGCGGGTGAGGACCATTGATGAAGAAGACCTGTAGTCCTCTTAAGTGAGGACTACAAAATGAGGAGGAGTGATGTGGAAGTCCTGGAGTCTTCATCCTGGAGGAGGAACGGATCCGGAGCATTGATGAGGAAGACCTGGACTCCTCATCTGGAAGGAGGACGAGATGAGAAACAGTGATGAGGAAGACCTTGAGTCCTCATCCTGGAGGAGGACCAGATGAGGAAGACCTAGAGTCTTCATGCTAGGGGGGGACTGGATGAGGAAGACCTGGAGTCCACATCCTGGAGGAGGATCGGATGAGGACTATTGATGAGGAAGACCTGGAGTCCTCATCGTGGAGGAGGAGCGGGTGAGGACCACTGATGAAGAAGAACTGGAGTCCTCATCCTGGAGGAGGACCAGATGAGGAGCACTGATGAGGAAGACCTGTAGTCATTTTAAGGGAGGACTACCAGATGAGGAGGAGTGATGTGGAAGTCCTGTAGTCTTCATCCTGGAGGAGTATTGGATGAGGAGCATTGATGAGGAAAACCTGGATTCTTCATCCTGGAGGTGGAACGGATCCGGAGCATTGATGAGGAAGACCTGGAGTCCTCATGCCAGAGGACGATCGATTGAAGAGCATTGATGAGGAAGACCTAGAGTTCTCATCCTGGAGGAGGAATGGATGAGGATCATTGATGAGGAAGACCAGGACTCCTGATCAAGAAGGAGAACCAGATAAGAAACAGTGAATAGGAAGACCTGGAGTCCTGGAGGAGGATTGGATGGGGAGAAATGATGAGGAAGACCTATATTCCTCATCTGGGAGGAGGATTGGATGAGGAGCACTGATGAGGAAGAGCTGGAGTCCTGATCCTGGAGGAGGAATGGATGAGGAAGACCTGAAGTCCTCATCCTGGAGCAGGACTGGATGGGGAGCATTGTTGAGGAAAACCTAGATTCTTCATCCCTTGCGGAGGAATGGATGAGGAGCACTGATGAGGAAGACCTGGAGTCTGAAATTTAAACTTTGGAAAATTAAATAAAAAAAAATATGATATTTGAATTAATTTACTTGCAAGTCCAATAAATATCCCTTATATTCCTAAGTAGTGATGGGACGCTCGACACCTTTTTCTGAATCGTGTTTGAATCGTGTCACTTACCAAAGTGAATCAGGACTGTGAGTGATTTGAGTCACTGAGTCAGTTACCCAGAGAGTTCATATACCACATACTGTTAGCAACTGAGGGATTCATTCATGCTACGAGTTAGCGCTAAGTACTGAGCTAACCATAGACTGTATAAAAGATGGATGGAGCCTCCGTGACATCACCTGTAGGTTTCTGAAGAGCTGAATTGAAGCTCATTGGGCGGTTCCCACGGTCGACATCTTGGCAGCATCATGCATGTTGTCATTCCCAGAAAATCCAAAAATGGGCAAAGAGGTGGAGCTGAGAGAGAGACTGTAAGGTGGGGGTGCATGATTGAAACCCATCAAATTTCGAGCTGCCTATAGCTAAGAGCTAACTGAGCTAACCTGGAGCTAACGGTAGCAAATTAGCTAACGGAGGTAGATGGGCTAAAGCTAAGGTCCACTGTTAGCCGCCTAAAAACTGCATTTCTGCTTCACTCTCCCTTCTTGCCATGGATATTGGATACCTGTCAATCAAAAGGACATGCCTAATTAGGCCGAATTTCAAGATTAAATAACATCCAAATGGATGAGTTAGAAAAAAATTCACCCCCCTCACAGTTTTAATGAAGGTAAACTTGACCTATAAATCCTAAAATGGATTTTTGTACCAGGCTTTAAACATGTTTATTTCTGCTGTGAAGTTGGTCTTTTTAACGTGGAGTCTATGGGGATTGACTCTATTTTGGAGCCAGCTACTAGCGGATGAGGGGTGAACTGCAATTTTTTGCACTTCCGCATAGGCTTCAAATTTCACCGACCTTGGTTGCTGCTTGGAACTAATGTGACTCGTAGCTGACAGGAAGGGAGGGGGTGATTGGTGTGTGCTTTGGGTACAGTGATGCTAGGTACAGTGAGCTAGTGATTCGTAGCTCTTTTGTTGCTGTTTTGCCTACAACACTACATGTATGTTCTTACCGTGTCTGTCAGTAGTCGTCATTCCTCCTTTTTGTTGTGCCACCATATCCAGGACGCTCTTTTAAATGCGATTTTTCATTTCTTGTTGTCTTTCAAATTCTTTAGTCTGGTTTCTGTATTCTTCATTTAACTCTGCCATCTGCTGGACATTCTTTTGCTTTTGCTTGGATACTTTGCTTCCAGCTCCATCCACGTAGCTCTGTCCTGGACAGACCTGGACGTTGCAGGTCTGTTCAACCAACCAGAGTCCTTCAGCATTGTCCTACCTCTCCATCAGGGGAAGTGTGGGGGATGGGGAACATTTTTTACCAGTGATGTTGTGGAAAACCCAGTAAAGAAAGTTCCTGAAGTGGACAAGTAGCTTATTACTCAGCTCCCAAAGCTGCATCGTGAAAGGGGGTTGACTTCTAATTCACCCTAATTTGTTCTTAATAGAAGTCAAACCCCCTTCCCCCAACAGGGGGTTGCCCTGAGGTGAAGCACACAATACCCCAACCACCACCAACCAACAACCCCCCCCCAGAGCCTCTGTCCCCCAGGAGCAACACAAGGTAACAGCTATTTATAGCTGCTACCTTCTTCCACACAATAAATAATGTGGTGGAAGATGAGGAGGAGAATGTTTCTAAAAGAAGGCTCAAGAACTACCTTACAGCTTAGCTTTTAACTCAATCTGTATTGTAGTTATTTATTTGTACTTTCATTTTTTATTTATTTTTCATTTATATAGTTATAGGACTGGTCGAAATGACCTGAAACCGATTATTTTTTGGCTTTATCCCAATACACAATATACATCCCAATGTTTTCAAATCTCTCTTAAAACACTATAAATATTGAATTCAACATTATTATGCAGAAAAAGAGACCTGCAGGTTTTCAATAAGCTCAGCGAAATTTATATTTGTGATTTTTCCCTTTCAATAATTTTTTTTTAAATTTGTACGGCACAACGCAGCATCCAGACCATCATTCTGCTGCTACCATGATTTCAAAAGCAAACAAATACACTAATGAAAAGTAAATAAATTTTATTTTTTTTATATGTTGCTGTAAATAAATAAAGATGAGAAGGAAAAAAGAAGGAAGAGGATGAGGCAAAGGAGGAGGATGTTGTCAAATACATCACCAAATCAAGCCAAAATCAATTTTTATTCATAAAGCACTTTTCATACAGGAGCAGAAAGTGATTTACATCATGACATCAATACTTACACATTAAAAACAAAAGAAAGTAACTTAAATTCTCATTTATTAAAAATAATATAAAATATATAAAATAAAATATACTAAACAAAATAAAATAATTCAGTATAAAGCTAGACAAGATGTTCCACAGAATAGGGCCATGGTGACGGAAAGCATGGCTGTAGTAGTGGACAGCTGGGACAGCCAATCAGCTGTGGATGGAAAACACACCTGAACATGAACTCCTCATGAATTAATAATAATACATATGGCTACCCTGGTGCAGACATAGAAGCCAATCAGCACCAACAGCCTCTCCAACCATTACCTAGCATGCATACACCACCCATGCCGACACTGGAGACCAGGTGGATGACAAGGGATTCAAACCACCAAACTTCTGGGTACTGGACAACCTGTTCTACCACCTGAGCCACTGACTATGTTTTAAAACCGAACAGAAATCAGTGATTGAGTCTTACTAAGTTCAAATGAATGCCTCATGTGCACACAGGAGGATGCTCAGGTAATCAGCTGTCTCACTGGAGGCAGCCAATCAGCCGCCAGCTGTAGCAGAACCAAATCAGTGGTGTTAAACAGAACCAGCAGGTCCTGGCTGCTCAACCTGCCGTCACAACAGGCCATCCAGCACCGAGTCCTGAATCTGCTCGCAGGTTTGATTCATCCCCCCATCCATACAGGATGGAGAAGGAGCAGGTAATTAGAAACAGAGCAGAGGAGTCCTTCAGATGAGCAGGTTGCATCTGTCAGACAGTAAAACAGACTAGAGTAATGAGGAGTGCAACTACTGGGAGTCTGAAGTGGATGATTTATTAATCAGTTTACATGAACGCCAACTGTCCACAGTCGGAAGTTTCAGTTCCACAAACCTGAGATGTTGTTTTATGGATCAGGTGTGAAATCAGCAGCAACCCTCTCCTCCTCACCAGACCCTGCTTTAAATCTAACCGTTCGAGAATCACAGGCGGAGGACGAAGAGCAACCCCCTCTGAGATGCGGCCCATAGGGGACAAGGTGTTTCTCCACCGTCAGCTGAGGCACTGGACAGATCCTGGGTGCCGGCGTGGGATGTAGCAGAGCTGAGCAGGACCTTGGGGCTGGCATCAGACCTGGGCACTGGCGTTGGACGCTGAAGAGCATGGCAGGATCTGGGCGCAGGTATAGGGCGCTGAAGAGATGGGCAGGGAGCCGGTGGCAACACTTGAGACGTAGATCTTGGAGCTGGTGGCGACATCCGAGACGCGGCCCACCCAAGTGGTTTTGGGCTTATCGCCAGTCTGGACCCCCAGAAAGGCGACCACTCTGGATACTCCAGCAGCTCTGGCTCAGTGTCCAATTCAAGGAGCCTTCCCACCAGTTCACTCGAAGTGATGCTTACGGGGGCCTGCCGCCTCCTGCACCTGGATGACCTCCTCCGTCTGGATCTTGTGGGAGGAGGCTCGGAAAACTCCAGGTCTAGATCCTCTGCAGCTGGGAGGCGTTTAGCCTCATACCGTCTATTGGATCCATATTTGGTTGGGTCCTCTTGTAATGATTTCCGGGAGAAGGATGAGTGTGGACCCACTCGCAGGCAGTTGAGGACAGGAGGCAGAATTGTGCAGATGATGAGTGATTTTATTCCAGCCCAAAACAACAAGACTTGACATAACAAAAGTTCAAACTAAGACTAAAAAGAAATATAAAAAAACCGTAACAGGGAAACCCGGTGAAACCATGTAGAAACCATGAGGGAAAGGAATAACACAAACTAGGGCTGTCCTGATCTGATACTAGCATTGGATATCTGGCCAATGTCAGTTAAAAAATGTGGATTGGATCAGATCGGAGTGCGTCAAAATTTGCCGATCCATACGTGCCAATCCAGGAAATCCAGTCCAGCTTTTCTTTTAAACACTTCTTCCTGTCTGGGCCACGCTGCATGGCCACATGATCACAACAGAGTGAGTATCAAGGACAGGAAAAACGTGGATAATGTCAGCTGTGTGGGAATCTTTTTCTCTGAAATCTGAGAAAGACGCAACTGCGGAATGCAAAATTTGTAATGCACAGGTTTCACGTGGTGGCACGAAGGCCAGAAGATTCAACACGACTAATCTCATTAAGCACTTGAAAACACATCATGCAGAACTACACGAGTGTTTTTTCCACGCCTCCAAAGCAAAGAACCAACTGCTAGCTCACTGAAACAACCAACATTGTCATAGTCGTTATCAAGGCATTAAAACTTCCACGAGACGGTAAAAGGGCATTAGGGATGAGCCAAAAGATTGCAGAGTTTATTGTGCTTGATGACCAGCAACTGTCAGTGGTGAGTAATTTTGGATTTCAGCGTTTAATTGAGCACCTCGAACCTCGCTACGTTATCCCCAGCCGTCATTACTTAGTTTAAAGTTATTCCTCAGATGCACAACCAGAGGCGGTCCTGCCTAGTTTTGCGCTCTGGGCGAACCACCCATCGACACCCCCCACACCCGACCAACTACAACTAACCAACCCCATCAACACCCCGACCCACCCCCCACCGACCAACCAAAAATTATTATTATTTATTTATTATTAAATCCGAAAGTTAACAAGAATAGATAAAACAATAAAATAGATAAATGAAATAGAGTTTGTAAACACCAATGTAAATTGCACAAATCCTTCATAACATGAACACAAATAAATAAAATAAAATAAATAAAAAACAGTAATAATAATTAACATAATCTGAATTCAGTGCTCAGACTGTAGCAGATTTTTTACACCTGGGTCGTTCACCCTGTCTACACCTGGCACACACACACACACACACACACACACACACACACACACACACACACACACACACACACACACACACA
>JBAFTB010000026.1:3468407-3479300 GCA_037177355.1 Melanotaenia trifasciata | reverse complement strand
ATGTAAAGCGCTTTGGGTATCATCCCAGGTACAGTAAAGCGCTGTATAAATACGGACCATTTACCATTTACCATTTAATTAATATTAATTATTTGTTAGAACAGCAGCAGAATCATGTGGCTTTTATTCTCTTTATCTTCATTTCTTTAATTGTATTTTCGTATTTTCATTTCTTTTAATGCATCTAAATATTTTAATAGCTTTTAGTGTAATTTAGACATGTGCAGGCACTGTTATACGAACATTTATTTTATATTTGTTATTCATTGTTTTTGATTTATGTAATATTTAGTAGTATTTTATTTAATTCCAGTCCTTCTTTTCCTGATTTTTTTGTTTTTATGCATTGGGGTTAAATTCTCTCTACTGGATCTGAAACTGGATGTATTAAATTGAACTTTTCTCAGTTTTCTTAACTTGTTGCTGAAAGCAGAGCCTTGAATCACTAAAAACATCTAAATATTTCAGTTCTTTAACCACTTATAGTTTACCTCCTTTTACGGTCACAACAGGATCTTCAGCTTCATCTTCATCTGTTTTTCTTACATCAATGAGTACAGTTTGTGAAGCGCTGAGGAGCAGATGAATCTTACAGCCAGTCAGATTTATTGATCCCTGCAGGATGAACTCGACTTAAAGTAATGAATCTCTTTAGAGGTGATTTTGTCAGGAGCTGCAGCTCTCTACAAACATTTGTTTTTATTTGTTTACTTTCTGTCATTTTCTGTTTATTTTCTCTGCACCAATGATTTGATAAGAATTTAAAATGATCAGATACAAAACACATTTATTTAATTATTATTTTACTATTAAAGGAATTAATGTAAAAAGCATATATACAACCTAAAAGTAGTTTTATAAATTAAACTTATTTCAGTTATATTTGTGAAACCTTTTACTTCATGAGTGAAGCTTTTAGTTTAGTATTTGTATTAATCCCTTTACGCCAGAATTTATTTACAATTACATGAAAAAAATAGAAAAAAAACAAGAAAAGATTGAAAATAAGTAAAAGAAATTAAATATGAAATAAATGATCAGTTAATAATAATAGAAGGACAACAAATAAAAACATAAATCGTTTAAAAAAGATAAAGATAATACATCAATCAGATAAAAAGAAATGTAAATAAAAACATTAAAAAATTAAAATAACTAATTAATGAATAATATAAAATAGATACATAAATTAGAGTAAACAAATACATGAATCAATCCATTAATTAGACTAAATGAAATAAAATTTTAAAAGACCAAAAGTGTTTTTTGCTTATTTGTGACAAAAGGTATGAAGGGAAGGAATTTAAAAGCAAGGACTCGTTTTTCCTTGTGTCTTCCAAACTGCAGCACCGCCACCTGCTGGCCAACAGGCTGCATTACATCACCACAGATAGACTTCAGAAACAAGCTACACTGGTTTCTGTTTTCACATCTGAATTCAGGTTTTAAATGTTTCTCCTTTAAAAAAATTAAAGCTTCTGTCTGCAATCAAGGGTTATGAATCTTTTTATGTAATTTTATAATTTCTTTATTTATTTATTCTTGCGTTCTATTGAAATTCCATAAAGAACTGATGGTGACAATGAGGGGAAAAAGCTGCTGCAGGTGAAGATGATGCTGGGTCATGTGACCCTGGCAGCTGATGCGGCAGAGCAGAAGAAATAAATCATTTCCCTCAGTTCAAGAAATCAGCATGATATTCTGCAGTCCAGCAGATGTCTACAAACACCAGGAAGCAGCAATGCTAAAATGTATCATAGCAATATGATGGAAGTAACTCAGTTAAAAGACTTTACCAATCATTGGCATCCAAACCAAACACAGTTCAAATCCAAGCAATTATATGGAATGTACAAAAAACAGCACGATCCACTTTGGAGCTTCTGCTAATTTCTCCACTTCAAGCAATTCACACAAACAAGGTGTCATATAAAAGCAGAGACTCTGCTCATAACAAAGAGAAGAAAAGCTGAATGAGAATTAAACTTACTTTATTGATCCCAGACTGGGAAACTGCAGTGTTACAGCAGCATTATATATTAAGAAACAGAACGAGTAAAAACAGATACACTAAGGCATAGAAAATACAAAATAAAATACTACATTCTATTTACCATTTACTAACAGATATCGAGGTAAAAATGAAAAAAAAAAAAGTTAAGGATAATGTGAGGCGTGTTGGTTATTGTAATACCACAAAACACCGCCAGGTGGAAGCATATCGAACTGCAGCGACTCACGTTAAACTAAAGAAGAAGAAATTTAGCGCGGGTACTTTGACTGCAGGCTAACGGCCGTAAACATTTATCTTCCGGTGGCTCGTTTGCGTCTCGGTGAGTATTTATTCTTAAGTTAGATTTACGTTTCGTGATATTGACAGCTATTTGTTCTTAAGATTGTTTTAGCAAATTCCAATACATATACTTTCTATTGATCTATCGATTAACGTCAGGTTTCAGCTCTGACTCGCTGTTTATTGATGCTCAGCCAGACTGCGTTTAAAAATCCGTCATTTTTGTATTTTTTTCGATTTTATCTAAACATTTGACTGACAGAGGACTAGTTAATATTGTTAACCACTTAAAGGAACATTCGGCTTGTTCGGCGAACTTTGTGACAGAATTTGAACTGCTGTTGAAACTCAGTATGTTGAACTCAACAGCTGACTTTATTATTACTATCTATAATTTAACAGTCATATCAGAAATGACAATGTAGATAATCTAGGTTCCGCTTGGAAACTTGAAAAGAATAAAATAATCTGAAGATTCGCTTTAATATATATAAAAACTTTAGCACGGGTTCATTTCTTCATTACGGAAGCCGAGAGTGGTCGTTATCGGATACTCTTTTGTAGTTATCTTGAGAAAACGAAGTTTTTTGTTTGTTTTTTTGTTTTTCTTTTCTTTTTTCAAAATAACGAAATGACTAAAGTGGGCTCAGAAATATGTAACACCAGATTTCAATTATTAACACAGACCTCATAACAGCTGATGGGAGGGGCTGCAGTCATGATTACATGTGTAATTTTGTGAATGAGTGATTGGTAAAACAGTCAGACAGGTCGCATTTTCAGTTTTTGTCAGACTTGATAGAAGTGAAATCGGACGTATTGATTAATGATGGATGTTGCTCGAACTGATGTCTGTTGCTGTACTGAGGCATCCCAGTACGGAACAGCTCTGTTCCCCTGCAAACACTGACAGCCATGCTGAGCTCCTTCAGAGACAGACTGCTGCATCCAAAGTGTGAAGATGCACACTTTGGATGCAGGGAAAATAATAATAATAATACATTTTATTTGTGGGCGCCTTTCTTGACACTCAAGGTCACCTTACAGGACACATGCATGTCTGGCCACTCTCAGCTTCTGTACTTAATGTCTGCTCATTTAAATGTTTATTTTATTTAACCTTAGTTTAATCAAGTAGTCATATTGAGACATGCCGTCTCAAAAGTAGGAGAAACCTGTTTTGAAAACAAAAATACAATTACAGACAGCTCTTACAGTGCAGTATAGTTAAAGTTCATTTACAGATATAAAGCAAGGTAGGTACTTAAAACACTAAGAACATGAAGAATTCAAAGCCATTTTCTGCAGTTCCCTCAGAATAGCTTTAAATTTTTCTGCTTATTGGATCAAGGTGAGCAGCTTTAGATCAGGCTGTATCCTGTTCCACATTAAAGGAGCGGAGTAAGAAAACCCTGATAAACCAGACCAGGCTGGATGATTATTTGCTAGTTTCAGATAAGACTCTGATTTTGACAAGGCTGAAGTAAGACTGTGTTTCGTAATATGCATCCCACTGTGCTTTTGGGGACCTTGACAACATTAGACCAGGTCCTGCTTAAAAACTACAAAACTGTTCAAATCTGGAGTAAAAAACTGTACAACGTATGTATATTCATTAAAACCCAGTTTATTATTTGTGAAACCTTTTATTCTATCTCTGAACATGCAAATAAAGCCTATTTAATAGTTTTCTAACATCTACACCTCACTAGACCAGGTCCTGCTTAAAAACTTTATTACTTAACTCTTTCAGTATGGACTGAAATATTCTACACAGCATGGAGATGAATTAAAAAACTGTTTTATTATTTGTCAAACTGTTATTGTATTTGTGAAACTGGAAATAATAGTATTTCACATATTTTTATGTCCCTTAATATCTTTATTACAGCTTTTGTGTTTATGTGGTAGCCAATTTTCTACTTTTTAAAAATGTTTTTTTTTATTTATTTATATATATTTCTTTTGATTAAAGGCAGCGAGAAAGGAAGATTGGTTCAAATGAGTAAGATTTTTGCAATAAAATCCTATAAAACTACTAGAATTTGTATTTTAAGAAGTCAAATGCAGATTTATGAAATCATAAACAGTCTTTTAATTAGTGTTCATGTCGTTATCGAAAACCAAACGAAAATATTTTTACTAACGCATTTTTCACTGGATGAAACCTAGACTAGACAAGACTAAAATCCCCTTTAAAAAACAATAACTGGGACTAAATCAGAAAGCATGTTCGTGCACTAATAAAGACTAGTTCACTAAATAAAAGTTCGTTCACGAACAAAAACGGGACAGAAATTATATTGTGATTTTTTTCCCCATAGTGCTTTATTTATATGGCACAAATATGAACATTACAAAGAGGAACACATTGAAATAAAGTGCCAGGGGAAGAATGACTGAAACAAGAGGGTATGCCACATGAAGTATTTAAAGTATGAGGTATAATGTATAATATATATAATAATAATAATATATAATAGGAGGAGCCAGACTTAGTTGCTAATGTTGTATTTTTCAAAGATATAGTTCTTTCAGCCTTTTTATTTTGTAGGTTGCTGATAGATTTAATATATAGATTAATGTCACTAAGCAACAGAAAAATGTGGTTTTCATTCAGCACATTTCATTTTGTGTATATGATATGTTCCCATTATAATGAAAAGCTGAATAACAGTATACCATTCTCCAGTTTTCTGTAGAGGACGACACACACATCTCTAGCATTTAGTTATTAACTGACCAGTCTTCCTAAATGTTTAATTTTGAACATCAACCCAGAACATTTTACAATATATGCATTCAAAAAACAGATGTATGATAGTCTCTTTGTGCAGTTCCAATAAGTCACAGGAATAGTTGATGTTCAGCTTAAATCGTTCCAGAACATGTTGAAGGATTTTAAATGACACGTCTTTTATCTTGTTGGTGAGGCAGTAAGCGTCTGTGATGCTTTTTTCCAGTTTAAACTGACATATATGGACGTCCAGAAATGTTGAACCGGAGGGGTAATGTTTCCAGCAATGATATTTCTTATGAACTTGTTGCTGCATTTTTAGTTTAGATTGTAAATACTACTTCTCCAGTCTGTTGGGTTTTGGGTGTCAGGGCAGTTTTTCAGAAGCTGCGGAGCTTCATGTGGGAAAGCATCAAACACCGCTGCATACTCTAACCGTCCATTTTCATTTATCAGTTGTTTTACCAGAAAAATGTCACAATCAAACCATCTTTAAATGGAACAGAGTTTTATGTTTAAACTGAATATCTTGGTTATTCCTGATGTAATATCTGTGTGGTGAAAAGTTCTGTTTGAAGGCTGATGACCATGCCAACAGTGCCCGTCTATGAAAGCTGGCCAGTTTGATAGGTAGCTTATCAATAGATTAATTACATTTCAAGAGGAATTCATTTCCTCCACGGTCTTTAAAGACAAAATCAGGGAAGATCCTCCAAATACTATTCTTATTTTTTAAAAGTTTAATAAGCCACTTGACTTTAAAGCTATAGTTTAAAGACTCATAATCCAAAACTTCTAATCCCCCATTTTGTTTACTGTTTAGTAAAATTTCTTTCCTGAGATAATGGGGTTTGTTTCTCCAAATAAAGTTATGAGTGTGAATTAAGTGACTTAGATATATGAGTAGGCATCTCCAGTGACAGTGAGGCGTATACGGATCTAGATGTACCTTCAGTCTTAGATAATAACACGCTCCCTTGTAATGACAGATTCCTAGACAACCAGGAGTTAAATCGATTTTGTGTTGTGTTTATAATTGGATCAAAATTGAGCATTGTTCGTAGTTTCTCATCTTTGCATATTGTGATACCTAAATAAGTAACAGTGTTTTTAACCTCAATTCCACTTATATGTGTTAAATTACAATCTTTGAGGGGAAAAAACAGATTTTTCAGGTTCATTTTCAGAGCAGATACATGAGAAAACTTGTTTACACTCTTTACTGCTTTTGAAACTTCATCTTTGTTTTTTTAAAAAGCGAAGTGTCATTAGCGAGTTGACAGATTTTGAATTCAGTACCTAACGTTGAAATACCTCTAAAATTGGTTTGTTTGATATATGTGGACATCACCTGTGTAACTAGTAAAAATAAAAATGGAGAAGTAGGACAGCCTTGTTTTCGACCCCGATGAAGCTGAAATCTTTGTGTTGTACCAAACTGAGGTTTGGTTGAGCTGTTGCAGCCATTGTAGTTTGTTTTTGACTGCATTCAGGAATTTTTCACCGAAACCTAAGAATCTTAAATTAATTTAAAAATTAAGATAGTTCAACCGTGTCAAAAGCTTTATAGAAATCCATGAATAATATAAAGCTTTCGTCTAATATTAAATGATTATAGTCGACCATGTCCAGATATTCCTACCTTGCTTAAAGCCTGATTGTTCTTCATCTATTAAGTCGTCTAGTCCAGTTTTTAACCTTTTAACCTGTAATATTTTACAGTCATTGTTTAATAACGTGATGGGTCTCCAGTTGTCAATATATAATTTATTTTTGTTGGGTTTGGGAAGAAGTGTTGTTACCCCTTGTTTGAGTGAAGCCGGGAATTCCTGTTTGTCTAATGATTCTTCAAACAAGAGGAGGATAAACGGTGCCAATAAATCGATATAATTTCTATAAAATTCATCATTACCTGGAGCTCGGTTGTCCTTAACATTTCCTACCTACACATTTTTTAACTTCTAAATGGGTTTTCACATGGATTTTTAAAATTATTTTCTATTTTATGAATTGTATCAGAGACTGTGTCAAGGAAAGTTTGAATACTCTACATTTGTTTTTGTTTTTTATATAAAAATCCACCATATGTTGAAAAACAGTTGAAGGATCATCAGTTGTTGTGTTGTTGATAAGTTTAATAGATGACATTTTTAGACGTATTTAGATTTCTTTTCTCCGTCTTCCATCCACTTTATTCTAGATGTTATGATTCCACCTTTAGCTTCTCCTCATAGATGTCGTCTAACTGGATCCGTGGTTTTGATCATTCTGTAATTTCCTGAGATGAAAGGTCTGACCTTTTAGAGAGATTCAGAATACCTGTAATAATTTCAAGTTCATATTTTTGTTTAATTTTTTCTTTTGTTTTTTCCTATGTGTATAACCAAATTCCTAATTTCAAATTTCATTAATTCCCAGCTATGTCCGGCATTCCCATTCGCACACGCCTGTCTCCAAAATTTTGTAATAATGTCACCTGCTTCCTCAGTAAAATTTTTATCTTCTAATAGACATTTGTTAGTTGTTGGTTATTCTTTTAGAACAAAAGTTACTTAGATTCAGTTTTATAGACACGGCCTTGTGGCTCAGCAGCAGCTTCTTTAACCTTTTCACACATGTCATTACATCTCAGCCAGAAGTCAAACTGCTGAGAAAAGTTGGAGTTATTCCAAGTAAACATTATTTTATCAGGATTATTTTTTCGCCATATATCTGTTAGATCAAGTCTTTGAGGATTGTTGATTGAGTTTCTTTTCAATTTTTAAAAATAAGGCAGCATTGTATTGTTTATCATTGCTCGCATAAGTATTAATCAATATGAATTGTGTGTTTGCAACTACAACAACTAACATGATCCATCTGCCTTCATCATCTTTTTCTGCTGTGAGAATTTGGCCTTTGAAATCGTAGCCACACCTGCAGATTTGCTACTTCCATGCAAAAACCAAACATCCTTGCCCCACTGGCTCCTCCAAAATTTTACATCTTCAACATTTGAGTGAGTTTTCTGGACAGAATAAAAAAACGGATTTCCTCTAACATATTGAAAGAGAACAATGAAATTGACATAATGAAATGTGTTTCTAATAAGGGAGCAGCTCCTCTACTGAACAACGTGGAGTTACAACTGCCTCAAAGTAAAGGTAGTATTTAGAACAGAGATAATTTTAAAGTGATATCTGGTCAAAGTCAGTCAACAAAAACTTTTCCACGAAAGCGACCTTGCCCTCCTTTCTTGCTTTCTCCACAACTCTCCACAGCCGTCCTCACTGTGCCTTGTCCACCGCTGTGCCTTGTCCACCGCTGTCAGATTCTCCTTGAGACGCAGGTGGTGTGTTTTCAGGTAGCTGTTATCCTTCTCCTCTCTCCAGATCGCATCCGCCATGCTCCTCAGGCTGAATTGGATTATTACTGGTCGTGGTGTTGTAGTTTGCCCTCCGTTCAGATCCTTGTGTCGCCTTTTTCGGTTACCACATCAACAGCTGCTTCGACTTTATTTTTCTCAGGCACTGGGAGTATTGCTTGGAGGATGGTTTTCACTTTAGAGCGAATATCCTCATTTGAGTTTTCAGACACACCGTGAAGCCTTAAATTCCACCTTCTGTTGTATCTGTCATTGTCTTTTACTTTATCTTCTACTTCCAGTACTTTTTTCTCAACGCTTTGACATTTGATCTTGAGGGTGGTGTTTTCTTTTTTTAAATCAGCTACTTAAGAAAGCAGTGGTCTATAGATTTTTTACGACCTTCAATGCTCATTGTGTTTTAGTACACCATCTCCTTAAGGTCATTCGTGTTGCTGTTACTTTCATCTGTCTTGGCGGTCAGTGCACCTATGATGTTGTTCTGTACGTCCGTTAGCAACAACACAGGAGTCACATGCACCATTGTTTATGGAGTTACAGGCATATGAGTGGGTAGAGGCTATGTGTCTTTTTTCCCTTATAGACTCACTTTTGTTGGCAGATCCGAACTGCACAACGGTACGCGTGGATTCAGAAAAAAGTAAAAAAAAACTGTAGCTACCTTTCCCAAAATCTTATATGAAAAACAAGCACGGGACACAGAAACTGCTTCTCAGTCGCTCAGCTCACAAAATCCGAACATCTGTGAGTGAACGGCTCTTTATTGAACACACCTACAATTAGTCTGGTCACACACACCTGTGCCAGTAACTCTTCAAATTAGGAGGTGAGAATACAAATTCACAAATCAATAGAAACACCAACATACAACATGAATGATCACATGTTTACAAAACAGAAATATTTGGGTGCATCTGTCAACACTCCCACTTGATCTCAAATTATCATACCCAAATGAGATTAGGCATGTCAGAACAAAAAAAAACAAAAAACACTTCACTCATATCCAAACATGAACTGTAGCACAATTTCTTGTTACTTGTACCTCTAAGGTATCTCAATACATGTTTTACTGTACCCCATTGCTGTTCTGTAGGTTTAGCAGAATACTGAGACAGCTTGCTCACAACAAAACTCAAATCATGTCTGGTACAGATAGTTAAGTAGATGAGGCTACCCACTGCCTCCCTGTACCTTGTAACATCATCCAGTGGCATATCGTCTGTGTAATTCAGCTTCTGCTCACATGGTGTAGACCTAGGTTTACAGTCATACATGTTGAACCTTTGCAGGATTTTTCCAACATACCTTGTCTGTGACATGGTTACACAGTCATCACTCTGGATAAAATCAGTACCAAGAAAATGTTTGTTTTCCTAAGTCCTTCATTTTAAACCTTGCAGTTAGCATGTTCTTCACAACATTCAAAACATGTTCATCACTTGCTGCAATGATTACATCATCAACCCAGATGACCATGGTCACTTTGTCGTGCTCAGTTTCGCTTGTGTAAACACAGTGGTCAGCTTGCTTTTGTACGAACCCGTTATTGATTAAATATTCATGGAAAACTTTGTTCCAGTTTCTACCAGATTGCTTTAAACCATGCAGGGATTTCTCCAACTTACACACCAGCTTCTCGTTTGTGTGGGATGTGACCTCGTACCCCTCTGGTTGTTCTATATAAATCTCACAGTCTATTGGTGCATTTAAGTAAGCTGTTTTTACATCCATTTGATGCAAGATCAATAATTGAGAGCATCTGTCAACAACTTTCCATGTTTGCAGATACGGCTTCTTGACGATCCATTTTAGCTAGTGCACTGTAGCTCCAGACAAGGTCTTCTCAAGTAACACACTTCGAGGGTCCAGGTTAATTTTTATAATGAACCTTTTTGCTCCGTGGACATTAAGTCATTTATTTTGCAACTCTGAGAGTAGTTACCAGTCTTTTGTGAGGTTGGCCAAAGTTTTTTCCTCAGCACGGTAAAACCCGACCGCTCAAGGCAGCGCTATCTTGGGACCCCCCGTACTGGACTCTATGTGATATGATTTTGTCAAATCCTCTCTCCTTCCGCCACGCATACACTGACACACCCCCTCAGACTTACAGTCGACTAAAACTTGACTAAATAAAAACAAGATGAGGTTGACTAAATGTGCTAAAAACTAATAAGCGTGATTGAAACTGGAACAAAACTGAGACTAAATTTAAAAATGATTCAAATAGATAGATTAGATTCTAATGAATCTACACGCTGTTTAGAATATTTCAGTCCTGTTTTGTTTTGTTTTTAATCAGGACCTGGGCTAATGTGGTCAGGGTATCCAAAAAGCAGTGGAACTGCCTTTAATCTCTCCGATCAAAGACCATAAACCAGAAGCTAACTTCAGCCTCATCTAATTCTGTTGGTCTGAGTGTGTCCGGTTCCGGTGGAATCTGATGGATTCTGCTCTGCAGGATCAGTGGACGAATTATTTCTGCTGAGGACGTTATAT
>JBAFTB010000026.1:3450693-3461887 GCA_037177355.1 Melanotaenia trifasciata | reverse complement strand
TTGGCTGCTCCTGATTGGACGTTACCGTCAATCTAAGCTCTCTGATTGGTGGAAAGTTTGACAGGAAGTGGCTTCATTGTCATGTCCAGGTCTAAATAGAGGTTTCTACATAGTAGTGATGGTGACCTCTTTTTTATGTGATAAATAATACTGTTATCATGGCTCACTCGTTGTGGACCTGACCTGGTCTGTGTCCTTGGTTAGTGTGAAAGGTGAAGTGGTCTGCAGCCAGAAGGACTTCCGGATCAACCTGTTCTTCCCAGGAGAGGAGGACCTGATCCTGCTCACGCTCAGATCAACTGCAGCGTCCAGGTTTCTACTGGACCAGCACCTTGTGGACTCTGAGGACCACCAGCATCATCAGCAGCCAGGTTTTAGAACCACCTCCTCATCCCCTTGTGCTCTGCTTCTGTTTTGGACGCAGCAGCAGTTAACCAAGTTTCTTCCTCTTTCTGAAGATGGTGCTGTAGAGGACTTCCTCCCTGTTGATGACAACATGGATCTGGACCAGGACCAAGACCCAGACCCAGACCCAGACCCAGAGGAGCATGTGGAGCGGCAACAACTCTCGGTACACACAGGTTAACTCTCACCTGGACAGGTGTGTGTGTGATCCAACTATAAAACTATCTTATGTTGATGTTTCAGGCTCCTAGTGACGGCCGGATGATCCTAGACAGACGTCATGTAGAGGCTGACCGACGGAGGCAGGAGGAGGCGGAGCTTCCATTACGTGTAGGAGAACCACACCTTTACACAACTCTAGTTTACCAAACTCAGTTCAAAACACGAGCAGTTGTATGTAAGAAACACACGAGAGCAGCACTGTCCACTACTTTTGTCTTACTTTTGCTGTTTTGTGGTGAAAAGTTTGATTCCAGCTCTAAAAACTCTGCTAATGTTTCTCCTATGACTCCACCTTTGTTTGAAATGAACCATGAAGGCCCTGTTGGTTTCCATGGAGATGAAGGAGGCTTTATAGTGAAGGGTTCTCTTCCTATCATAGACTATCTTGGGCTTCACTTCTTGCTGGACCCTCATGGTGTTTCTAAGGTGGATGTGGGGCTATCCCTGGATCCTCCTGACTCTGGCCATTGATAGAGGCGTCCATCATCATCATCAGCCGATGGCTTCCTGAAACATTTACCTGCGTAACATCTCTATTAAACACCTGGAAACCTGCTCAGCTCCACTTTTTACCTTCTGCTGTAGCACCATTCTTATCAGATGCTGACACATCATTCCTAGGATTACATTGTTCGTTCCTCGGTGAACTTTTTTCTCTGGTTTTCACTGAATGTGGTTTTCTTTTAGGAGGAAATAACAGTTTTTTTCATTTTCTTCTGTATTCCAGGTGAATTTACTCTGACACAGTTAACACATATGTGGATTCTGTAGTAATCTCACGTGTCTCACCTTTCCATAGAGACCAGGATTAAACATCCAGCAAAGATAAACTTCATTTATTTCAAACAGCTTCGTTTCTTCAGTCTCTTATTTTCTTTGTTTCATAATCCAGACTAAAATCATTGGTGTAGTCTGTGTTTCCATGTTTGTGTTTCCATGTAAAGACCTGAACGGTTCACATGAGCATGAAGAAGTAGTTCTGTTTATTGATCAGAATGAATAGTTTTGATATGAGCAGTGTGACTTACAGGAAACAGCAGAAGAAGAAACGTTGATTTCTGATGTGAACTATCACCGCTGTGTGTGTGTGTGTGTGTGTGTGTGTTATACCCGTCTTACAGACTGCAGTTTCTTCTCTGTCATCATTCTTTTAAAATGTCAGCTTGTTGATATCCTTCGTCTGAAAACAGCTGACATCTTTTTTTACGAGAACTTTCTATCAGGAGCGTGCACGAGTTGCTGTCTGAAGGTGCTTCATGGCCTTCTGTTTCAGGTGGACATCTGGACGCTGCATGACCTGTACCATGCTGTGGGGGAGGAGAAGCCCTTTAAACCAGGTGACCCTCCTGACTCTGAGGTGTGGGTGTGTGTTGTGTGTGCATGTCTTGGCTGACTGAGTATGTGTCCTTTCCAGGGAAGTGTTACAGAGTTCCTGATGGTCTGGATGGCGGGAAGAGGAAAAGGAAGCGAGCGGCGTCACTGCAGGACTTCAGGACCTGGTTCAGAGGAACTTGTAAGTCCAAACCGGTTCTGCTCACCTGTCCCCCTCATGCTCGATTTTTCTTCAGTGTCTTATTTTCTCACACTGAATTTGAACTTCTCCAGATTTAAACACTGAAGCTTTTTTCACTTTTTATTTAAGTTCTAACATATTTTTGATGAGACATTACATCATATTTATATGTTAAATATATTCTCTACAATATTAATAAAATATATAAAAAATATTTCATGTAAATATTTTATATTATTTATATGTGAATATTATATAAATATATCCATATCACACCATAATAAATCTATAGAAGTATTCACAATATACTGTATAAAAATATTAAAAATACATTATTACTGTAATATTTAAGATACTACATCATGCATACAATAAGTCTATTAAGATATTTGTAAAATATAAATTTCTGATAAAAATGCTGACTGCAGGATAAATATATCTAATATTTATATAATCTATTTAAATATAAACTATCCCATTTATATTATGTAAACATTCCATAAAAATATTGACTGAATTTTACATTACATTTATTTAATACATTAATTCTATAAAAGTATTTACTACATACTTTCTCTAAAAATGTTGATGAAATAATGCATCTTATTTATATTATAGATGTAGAAAGTTTAGAAAAATATGAAATAAAAAAATATTGATGAAATAAAACATATTTATAGTGTAATAAAACTATAGCTGTAATTTTTTTATCACTGAAGGAAACCTGGTAATTAGAATAAATGCTTTTTATGTAAAATGATAAAATATTTATAGATGACTGGGTGACGTGGTTCATTTCCAAATCTTTATCCTGAGTCAGGAATATTGTAGAAAACTGCTTATAAATCAGCATCCATGAAAGAGTTTAAACTGTGTGTGTGTTCCAGATGACTCTCCGAAGCGAAGGTTAAAAACTGGCCCCACCTTCGCAGGTAAGATGTCCGCCCTCAGCCAGTAATAGGAAGTGAGCCTTGTTCAGAGTTCTGACTGACTTCCTGTTTCAGACCTGAACTACATCTATCTGGAGACATTAAAGGACAGAGTGAGGACACACAGGAGGATCTACAGGACGGCTGTAAGACTTCCTCTTTCCCATCATGCCTTGAGGCTGAGCAGCTTCCAGAAAACAGACATCTATCAGAGCTCGGCGTTGATGGAAATGTTCCTGTCTCTCTTTGTCTCCCTCCACATCTTCCTGTCTCCTCCTGTCTTCAGGGTGTGGCAGCTTCAGAGGATGAGCTCCTAAGAACCTTCCTGCAGCCAGAGGAGGTGGGGCCAGAGCAGGGGGAGGAGCCTATGGACGGTTTCCAACAAGCTGACGTCTTTGGTGAGAGTCATTAATTGTTGAGGCTCCGCCCCCCTCAGCTCTGTGGTTGATCAGGTTTCATGTGAATCTTTGAAGGTGGAGACGGCAACTCGGACAACGAACAGGAAGCGTTTCCTGACGAAGTTCCGGCTGAATTAGGAGAAGGAGGGGATGTTATGTCACCCGGTAAACCTGAGCTCGGACCACATGGTCACATGATCAAACAATCACATGGTCACAAGACGTAGTTTTTAAGCTTCAGTCTGATGGATGCTAATGTCTCTGCAGAAAACCAGATGGACGGGATGACGTATGAAGACCTGGTGAAGCTGCGAGTGGTGAGGAATCAGTGACGTCACCGATACATCTGATTGGCTTTTGATCAGAGCTGTCTCACCTTTCTGTGTGTGTGTGTGTGTGTGTGTGTGTGTGTGTGTGTGTGTGTGTGTTCAGGATCAGCTGGTGGTGAACAGTCAGGGCTACACTCAGGAGACGGCTCTGTCCCGCAGAGTCAAAGACTGGGAGGACAAGATCCGTCCAGAGCTGCTGCTGCAGGTGAGACTCTGGATCTGGTTCTGGGTTCACACCTGACTCCTGGTTCACATCTGACTCCTGGATGTGTTCTGTCTCCAGGAGGAGCGTCCAGCGTTCAACATCCACAACTATGGCGAGCGGATCGTGGGAGCGCTGAACGCCGTCGGCCACCGCAGGACATTCGCCTCCATCGTTCACGGGCAGGACGAGATGGAGGTCTGCAAGTACCTGCTGGCCTCACTGCAGCTGGTAAATCTGACACACCTGAACACAGCACCCAGTAGATCAACATCAGTTCTATCATGGTGGAGAATAAACAATCTCACCAGGATCACTCCCACACCAGATCAGCTGATCGGTCAGGTGACTAGGGGTTTGATTTGAGGGTGTTTCAATTTGATTATTAGACTATTAGCAGGATTTTCTATTCATTTAAGTAACCAAAGAAACTTCTCTCCACTCCCTTTTATTTATGTTAAACCATAAATAAATCCAACACATATGCAGTCTACAGGAAAGATGTGTTAATAACAGTTCTGGTTGGCATACGTTGTCAGAACAGCTACTCCTGGTTAATGCGCACACGTAGCACAAAAAACTGGAAATGATCCATTAATTCAGCACCACTAAAAAACTGCATCGGCTTTAAACTTGGGGTTGGGGGAGTTAAACACTGATTTATTCTTAATTTCTCATAAAGCAGTAAATGCTGTTAAGTGTCGGAGTCGTGCAGAATGATGTCCTTACGACGTTTGTCCACTCGACTGAGCTCCCACTCCATTCACACCACAGTCATCCCCATCTTTTCAACCAGGGTAGCCGGTAGCTGCAGCCAGGTTACACTACAGCAGTGGGCTGAGTGGAGCTTGCCGATAAGTAAGTTTATAATAATGTTGTGAAATTAATGACTCAGCATGTCTCCAGTTTCAGTTTAACTGTTTGCCATGTTGGTTATATAAGACATACACCCATGGCCTAAATCTAAAGATCAAATTAAACTGATAGCTACATTCATTTATGCTCCATCGGTAGAGAAATTGCACAATGCAAATTTTAAAATAAAATGCCCCACACTTAATGTTTTGGATGATTTCCTCTCACATTTACCTGTTTACAACTTTTTTTTAAGTTTATCTGCCTGTACTTTAACCTACTTCTAATTCAGCAAGAAGTACAAAACAAGATGTATTTAATTAATTCAACATTCATTTAAACACTTCATTTATAGATCGACCTTTCATAAGGTTATATAATTTCCCAGTTATTTAGTGCTCTGCTGCATGTTTTTGGAAATTCTACTGTTGTAAAGTTAAACATACAATAAAGGACAAAATATTGTGAAACAGTAAAATGTTCAGCCTAAAATTCATATTTTTGTTGAGGAACCAAAAATGAAGTTAATTTATTCAGTGTATATGTTTTTAATTAATCGCCCAAATAAATCTGTTATCGGAAATTTTGTCTGCCAAATAAGACTCCTCTTGATAATCTCATTTATTTATTTAGAGTTATGGAATTAATGTAATCTTACTGGATCTGACTGGAGGGGACAGAAAAAAAGGAGAATAATGAAGACAAGTAAAAAGGAAAGAAAAAAGAAAGGAGACAAAGATGCAACAACCTTCAGTCCAACCACTGCACCTGCACAGAAACACCACAGAGAGCTTTTACAGTAAACTAAGCTGACAACCGTCCGGAGTTCCTCAATTAAAAAAACCCAAGACGACGACAACAAAATAAATAAAACAAAAAACAAACCTATCACGACAACAAAGTACCGGACACAAAAGAAACTAAACGAGTGGCTCTTCTTCTTTCTTCTGTTGTTTGTTTCTTCTGATCTATGCTGAGACGAAGACATTTCCCTCATGAGATCAATACAGTATCTTTCTTTACTGGTTTAAACTGAGCTATTGATGAATGATCGGTTCTGTCGTCCCCTCAGGCCAACGACTACACGGTGGACATTAACAGTGCTGCTGGTCTAGAGGACAGTTTGGACACCATGTCTCTGACTCTGCTCACCACTCACAAAGCGACGGACAGGTTTAAAACTCTGCCAGGGTCCACCTGAGGACGTCCCAGACCACCTGAGGACGTCCCGGACCACCTGAGGACGTCCCGGACCACCTGAGGACGTCCCGGACCACCTGAGCATGTCCCCAACCAGCAGGCTTCTGATGAAGTCAGTCTGCTCTGAACTCTCTGAATCATGAACTTTTTTTCTAATAAAACTGCATGTGGAGTCCTCGGGTCTGAGTCTCAGTCTGGTCCTGGTCCAGGTCCTGGTTTCAGAAGGTTTTGTTACCTGAGTGAAGTTGCCACCCTCCTTTAACAGAAATGGTGTGAAACATAGACGTTTTAGTTTTATTGATCTGGTGTCTAACAGAGATCCATCGTATTGACCAGAGGAGGGAGGACGGAGGCTTTTATTAGAGGATTCTACTTCTCTGATTGGTCTATTTTCCTGACTGTTTCTACTTCCAATCAATCATCTGCTGCCATCCAGAGAGTTGAAGCTTTGGATGAATTTTAAACTTTAATATCTTTAAACTTCTGGAGGTAAAATAAAAATATGAGCTACACAAAACTGGGACTTTAGAAAACTTTAGAAATCAGGTCCAAAGTGGATTGATGACATCATCAGAATCTGCTAGAACGTGTCTCCTGCATTCAGCAGACCATCAGTTCTGGTTCTCATTGCTACGGTAACGTCTCTCACCTCAGTGTGTGTGCTACATGATCTGTAGACTGGATTCTAATATGTACATAACTTTGTGCACATGTTCCAAAGCCCACACATATCTACACATTATCACACACGTGTGCAGATGTTGAGTGGATGTTCATGTCTGTCGTGATAACCTGGATTTATTCTGTCCAAGTGGATCGAGAGGTGGACTTGGGACTGGAGGACCAAGGTTCAAGTCCTCGCCTACGTAAATATGTCCATTTCACCTCCGAGTTCTGATGTCAGTTGTAGACAAAAACCAACATGGAGGCAGTCTGAAAGGGTGTTAAATACATCACCGCTGCTGCTGCTTTCACTGATGTTGCGTTAAGTACAGATCCATATACGCCCCGAAAACAGACCAAACTATGCACGTAAAGGACGCAGAAGATAGACTCCATATGCGTCCTTAGCTAGAGCATAAACGGGCCTTACAGATGTGTCCCCCATCATAGCAAATGGGTATGTTGGTGTTGAGCTGTGATGTGTTTTATGTCCTCTCAGAACTCCGTCCAATGCATTACCTCCTTTTATCTCTTTGAGAATGAACATCATCATGATCCTACATCGTCTAAATGTCTGTTATTGTCTGAAACTGACATCAGAACTTGGAAGTGAACTCTGTGCTCAGATTCAGAAAACTTTATTATCCCCTTGAGGGGCAATTTGTTGTGCAGCCAGCAATGACAATGAAAATGACGCCACATTCAATTTAAAAATAAAACAAACAAAACAAAACAACAACATCACACAGGTTAATTTAAACACACACTATTCATTGTGCTGCCCTCTGGTGGATGTGTTGGCTAATAACATGCTAACACAGAGGATGTATGACAAGTATGAGGGCAGTGAAATGGCACATAGTTACATACATACTGGTCCAAACTGTCTCCATGACTTCAGACATAAAGAAAACCAGATTTTCTGCAGTAAGAGAAACATGTTTATTAGTCTGTGAAGCATCTTCATCCTCTTCCTCACCTCATGGTCAATCTGAGAACATAGAGATGTAGAGGAGACATCAGGTCCTCCTCCTCCAGAGGAGGAGAAGACAGCGTCCTAAAGTCCAGATTTCAGAGTCCAACATAGTTCTTCATGTGGTTCCGGATACTGTCCACGATCTGGTCCTGGCTCTTCATCCGGTTGTAATAATCCAGGAACAGCCCGTCAGGACTGACCAGGTAGATCAGGATGGTGTGGTCCACGATGTAGTCTCCATCCTCGTCTTTGGGTCCAGGGCTGGCGTACACCCTGTAGTCCCGCCCCACGTCCTTCACCTCCTCCACTGTTCCCGTCAGTCCAATCAGCCGGGGGTGGAAGTCTTTGACGTAGCGGGCCAGCGCCAGCACATCGTCCCTCTCTGGGTCCACGGTAATGAAGACAGGCTGGACAGGCGGCAGCGAGGCGTCCTGGTCCAGAACCGACACTACAGTGCTCATTTTGTCCAGCTCGTCGGGACAGATGTCCGGACAGTGCGTGAAGCCGAAGTACAGCAGGACCCAGCGGCCCAGGAAGTCCTGCTTGGTCCGGCGCCGGCCCGTGTGGTCCAGCAGGCTGAAGGTGCCCTGACCCAGAGCCACCTGCCGCAGCTGCTCCACCCGCTGCTGCCGCAGCAGCTGCTGCTTCTCCATGTACACGTAGCCGCCCACTGCCAGCAGGCCGCCACCCGCTAACAGCGTCACCAGCAGCCGCGTCCTCAGCTTCAGCTTCCGCGAGGCCGGCGGGTCCGGACCCTTAGACCAGAACCGCGTCTGCTGAAGAGGACGTCCACAACGCCAAATCTGACCAGTTTCCCAGCTCAGACAGGGAGTGGACGCGCAGGTCTTCGGGAGACACCACAGGAGACTTCCTCCTGCTCGCAGGTTACCCATGATGCACCGCAGCACCAACATGGCCGACAGCGTTTTGCTGCAGCAGAGAAGCAGAAACAGGATTATTTTCCAGATTGGCTCCAGCTGAAATGTTTTTAGTAAACTCATCGTTTCACCACAAGGTTTCATCACATTTTATATCAACACGGTTTTTGGATTCGGAAGAAAAGTCTTATTTCAATAAATTAATTCATATTAATCGTCCAAGAAAATATTTTTTTTAATAATTTTTATCATTAAAATGTAAAAATTCATTTAAAAAATTAAGAATGTATTTACACTCCATTGCATTATGATGGCAGTTATGAAAACAGTTTAAAGTTATTACATTTCTTTTTTTTTTTTTTTTTAGTTTTGGGGATCGTTGCCTGAAGGAGAGGTTATGCCGTTTTGGGCACAAGTGGGAAAGTATTTTAAATAAGATAGTTATTGTAATAGTAGATTATGCCCTACAGAACACGATGTTACTGCACCAACATCACATTTATCTTTGTTAAATCATAATCATCAGAACTAAATGATCAATACTAAAACACACAATACCAACATTTCCTGCGGCCAAGTAAATGTATATGAGGCATAATCTATGAGGGAAACTGTGTTTTGGCGTGTGTATTTCAGGGGTAAAATGATGGAACAGTTAACACAAATTAAAGCAAAATATAAACATCTACCAGTTCAAACATACTAAACGCACAATTTTAATAAATATAGCTTAAACAACAGCAGGATGGTAATTACTGCTTAAACCCAGAAACTGTTTTCTGTTCTTTTTCTTTTTAAAGGATAAATTTATTGTGAAATCGTGTGGAAAGGGAAATAAAATAGTTAAACTCAGTAGTTTATTGTACGGCTTTTATCACAAGTCGAAGACAACAGCGGTTGTTTGGACAATTGAACCATCCGGATTCCGTAGCCCTGTCGCGGATACTAACAGCGTCCCCATTGGTCACATGGCGCCGGTGTTCATGTTGTAACCGACCGCTACCCAAACACGTCTGAGTTCTCTCTACTACCAAACCGAACCAGCTTTTGTTACAAACGCCAGGGGGTCACGGGTTTACAGAAATGCACATAAACACGCAGCAGCGGTGGTTAGTTTAAATCTACCGGTAACCACTAACGAGCCCCGCGCGACGCTAGCGTTAGCATGGAAAGCTAACCAACTCAGCGAGGTTCCATTTTATTCAAACTCAAAATTCTGGACCAGAACACCTGTTGACTGACCTGTTTAGAGCAGAAACATCCACACTTGTGTCGGCGTAGGTTCCAGATCTGCTCGGGTCCTGGCGCCTGCTGATGACGTCACACACTGTTTTTTTTTTTTTTTTTTAAATCTTTATTTAACAATAACAACACAGGAACGTGTGAGGTATACTACATGATGCACAAAATTACTTTAAGATTACCAGGGGTGAAGAAAAACATTATGAAAGCAAATGAAGTGTACATGTAGAAATGGTTTTCAGAGACTTCTGAGTCTGATATTGACTGTATATATTATTTTATGTCTTTAAGAAAATAAGTGAAATATGGTATTTTACAAGTAAATTTACATTTATGTATGAAAATTTTAGCTAACAGAATTAAAAGGTTTATTTAAAAAAAAAATTGTCATCCTTTTTAGCAATATTGTAAAAACAGAGCAACACATTTTCCCATCGCAGTGAGAAGTACTTGAAGGTATGATGAATCTGAGCATCAGCATCCGATGATGCTGATTTCTTTCCAGAAAGTCTGAGTGAAAGGGCAGAAAAGATGTGTTACAGTTTCTGGATGATCCCCACAGAAGCTGCAATCACTGTTTATGTCCCTTTTGAACTTTATTGTGTAATGACTGGTTGGATAGCATTTATAGAGAATTTTGAAAGACACTTCCTTTATCTTATTTACGATTAAGTATTTATGAGGGATCATCCAAACTTTTTTCCAATTAATATCTGGGACATACTGGTTCCAACAGGCTATTACATATGGGAGTGAGACGACATCCCTCTGGAACAAATTGCAAATTTTCCTATTGTTGTTACCGGGTCAGGGACCGTTTTTTCTTTTGGGCACGGCGGGCATCTATTTGGGGGCGCACGAGTGCCCTCAAAAAAACAAACAAAAAAAAAAGGTTTTCTAGACTAATCCCACTCATTTCCACATCAAGTTAATCGTGTCAACTTGCTGCTGAGAGTCATGTATTCAGGTTGTGTGTGTGTCAGAAGAAAAGCCAGGGTGGAGACGGGTGGGGGATCAACTCGCAGCTGCAGAGGTTGTGAGCAGGTTGAGTCTCAGAGGAAAAGCAAGGAGGAGGCTGATCCTGGTCACACAAGACAAGCTGCTGCTTCCAAATAAATTATATTTCATTCCTAAAATTAACACGTGTTTTATTAAATTTGTTGGGTTACGTGAAAATGTTAAAAAAGAAAGAAAGAAAAGAAAACAGGAATCTGCCTTCATCAACGTGAATTTGTTCACATCATGTGACGTCAATCTTGACTCTGTGTGTTTGACGGACGGAAAAGGTGATGATGTTACATCGAATCAAGGGTGTATCACGTACAAAAGACCAAAGAAACCATCAGGTGCCCAGAAAGAGAAGGAAAAGAAGAAGAGGAGAA
>JBAFTB010000026.1:3403106-3422774 GCA_037177355.1 Melanotaenia trifasciata | reverse complement strand
TCAGAGAGGAGTTTTACACTACTGCTCTGCGCCCTGGTCTCATCTCTGGTGCGTCACTTACGGTCAAAAACCCTCTCCTTGCATCCTGTGTTTTAACAATGTTCTGCTGAACAATTAGAAAAAAATTTAAAGTTGATTTCCAAAGTGTTTAGGAAGTTTCAGGTGTAGTAACAATGCCAAAAAAGAGGACTAAGTTGTCCAAATAGAAAAAAATGTACATGATTATGCATAAGGTTTAATGAGCCATGAGCTCCAGCATCACAGCTGTTCTCTAATCAATGCTACTGATTAATCAGAGATCAGTTCAGCATTTCTGCTGTCTGCTGGTGAACAGGTGTGATGACTCCTACCTGGCTGTCAGAGTGCAGGATGAACAGATGAAAGTGGACTCTTACATCACCCTAACCCAACCTGGACCTGAACAGCAGGATCTGGTCCAGAAGGACCCCGGCAGCTCTGAGATCAGCACCCTGAAGGTTCAGCTGAGACAAGCTGAGGAAACGGCGCAGAAAGTCCAGAGAGAGGTATGGTTAACGTGCTGACGGCAGTTTGCCTGACATCCACAGTGTCTCTGACGTCTGTTCATGTTGTCGTCAGTGTGAAGGTCTGAAGGTGGAGCTGGAGGAGCTGCAGCAGCTGTACGACTGCAGCCAGCGGGAACGGGCGGCGCTCCAACATGAGCTCCAGCGCTGCAAGGCCGAACTGCAGAAGTTACTGGACAGGAAGTCACAGGTGAGAGGTGCTGCCAGGAGGGGGAGTGGGGGTCAGGTGACAGAGCCTGACTCTCTGAGGTCTTTGCAGAGGATGGAGTCAGAGAGGAATCTAGCTGTGTGCATGTTGGCTGATCACAACTGATTCTGGACCTGTCAGTGTCTGGAGCTCTGCTCATGCAGCAGTTTTATCTTTTACCGTCTGTTGCTTCTTTATTCATCGTTTGTGTGTTTCTGAGTCTGCTCAAAGTCACGCCTGCTTCCCACAGAAACCAGTTCCCTAGCAGGAAACTGACAGCTGACGTTCAGGGTGTGATCACATGACCTCAGAGGGGCTGACTAAATTCAGGTTCAGTTACGGTCTGTGTAGTAATATAGTGCTGCGCACTGATACTAAGTGAGATGTGTGTTTGTGATGCGGTCAGTGAGTTCGGTCTGTAACTTGAAGGATGACTCGTCAAAAATAAACCATCAGTTTGTACTATCGAGTTGAGCCGACCTGTCCTGTCACACACTGTCTTCTCAGGTAACAAGAGACTGTTTACATGCTGTCAGCAGTCGGTCCAGCTTTGGTTTCCTGATGCAAGAGATCTGCTTGCAAGCTAAGGCTAACTGAAACTAATAAGCTGCTGCGCTCCTGGAACAGCTGTGAGCACAGAAAAGATGGGTCAGTTCAGATTACCATTGCTTCTGGTGTTGGCCGACAATATTGCTGAGAACTGGAGACACTGGGAAAAGCATTTCCAAATCTACATGACTGCAAGTGGTGCAGATAATAAGGAGGAAAGGATAAAAGTAGCCATACTGCTGCATGCACTAGGGGAAGAGGCTCTGGAGGTGTATAACCAACTCAATATTGGACATGATGACGATCTGAAAGTTGTCTAAATTTTAGCAGCAACTTACTGCCAGCCCAAGAAAACTACAGTGTTTGAAAGATACCCGTTTTGTTCACATGCTATGGTAGAGTCTGTCACTATTGACAAATATGTGACTGAGCTCAGAAAAAAGAGCAAAGACTGAGTTTGGCGACTCAGAAAATGACATAATCAGAGATAAGATTGAGTTCAGTCTGACAGACCAACGTCTGAAAGAGAGACTTTTGAGAGAATCGAATCTCACATTAGAGAAAGCTATTGACACATATAGAGCTGGTGAGAACACTAAAGCACAAATACAAGAAATGAGCACAGTTGCCCAAGAGAGGGAATTCATGCAATGCACAAAAATAAGCACAAAGACAGTCGGCCACAGTGTGGAGGACAGAAAAAACAAGCTCAGAACACGAACACTGTTGCATCAGGAATTCCTTGCTGAAAATGTGGAAAATCGCATCAACCAAAACAGTGCCCAGCGTATGGTGTTTCTCCCCACAAGTGTGGAAAGCCAGACCACCATGCCAAGATTTGGGTCAGGTGGTACACAGCAGAGAAAGACAGTGCATGATATAAGCCCAGAAATAAATAGGTTGTTTTTTGGAGCTGTAAACACTGATCAGTAAACATGCTGGAAGCAACGTTACCCCTCCACATTTTCCCCTGGACATCCACATTTCCTCTGATCTCTCCTGGACTGTGAACGCTTCACACCTTGTGAAGAAGCCCAATAATGGCTCTTCTTCTTCAGGAAGCCGAAGCGGACAGGACTCTCTTCTCAGCTGCTGGTGAACTTTTAGAGAGACACCATGGAGAGCATCCTGTGTCTCAGTGTGACGGTGTGGTATGACAGGACCGGGTGGTGAGGACAGCTCAGGGGACACTGTATACCAGATCTGGACTCCATCTACACCACCCAAATCCAGAAGAGGGCCAGACGCATTGCAGCCAACCCCACCCACCCGGGCAATGCCCTGTTTGTACTGCTTCCATCAGGAAAGCTGGACAGGAACATTAAAACCACCACAAAAGACTCAGAGACAGCTTCTGTCCCCTCCACAGCGACACACAATGACGATTCACACCTTCTCAGACACACACACACACAGACCTCCATTCTTGCACTGGAATACAAATTATCCATCCTCTAAATATTACTGTATGCTGGGAATTCTCTCATTTTTTGTAAATATAAAGGTGTTCTTATATCTTTTCTATATTTTATATCTTTAATTTTTCCTTTTATGTGTGCCTGTTATATCTTCATCTTCTTATTTATGTGTGCTTTAACCGAGAGACTCCTCAAATTGCCTTGTGCTTGCATAATGACATTAAAGTTTTTGAATCTTGAATCAAAATCTTCTACTAGAAAAGAGGAGTTGATAGCTCAACATGTAAGTTCTCTTTTAAGGTGGAGTTTTCTGAAGAGTACCACAAACACATGGATCCCCGAGCTATGCCAGTGTGGGAAAATACTGCTGGCAGTGATGGACAGGCTTAAAGCCACGTTTAATGACCTTTTAGAAGCAAATGTAATAGCGTGTGTGACAGAGGCAACCCCGTGGGTGAACAGCTTTGTGGTCACTGAAAAGAAAGATAAATAGAAGCTTAGGGTTTGCTTGGACCCCTGTGATTTGAACACTGTAATACTGAGACAACTTTACTCCATATCAACAGCACATGATGTGTTGTGCAAACTTGCCTGTGAGAAGATATTCACAGTACTGGATGAAAAGATGGCTACTGGCAAATGAAGTTAGACAAGGTGTCATCACTGCTGTGCACCTTCAACACACCGTGGGGGAGCTATCGACTTAATTAGCTACTATTGGAATAAATCAGCAAGTGAAGTCTATCAATAGCGCAACAGTGAAACATTTGGTGACATTGCTGGTGTTCATATCATAGCAGATGATATGATCTTTGCAACCTCAACAGAAAAAGACATAAGATACAGAAAGTGATGGCCAGAGCAAAATAGGCAAGTGTGAAATTTAAAGAAGGAGAAAATCCAGTACAAGGTGAGCACAGTCGACTACATGGGCCACACTGTCACATCAGATGGCCTTAAGGTAGTTGGAGCAAAAGTGAAGGCCATTACTGAAGTGCTGCCTCCCACCTACCAAACAAGTCTGCAAAGGATGCTGGGTATGATCAAGTACCTGACAGTACCTTCCTGGTGAAGCCTTTTTAACAGTCCCATTGATTGGGACAGCTATCACAGAAGGAAAGTGTCTGACAATGGCACCATGAACATGAGGAGGCAGTCAACAACCTGAAATAGGCCCTCATAATCGCTCCTGTGCACAGGTTCTTTGATCCAAAGAAACAGATGGTCATTCAGGCTGATGCCTCTAAAGATGGCCTGGGGGTATGTCTCATGCAGGATGGCCACCCCATAGCCTTTGCATCAGGAGTATTAAAAGATACAGAGAAGAACTATGCAGAAACAGAGAAAGAACTTCTAGCAATAGTTTTCTCTGTTAAAAAGTTCCCCCAGTACGTGTATGAAGTAAAGGTTAAGATGCTTTAACCAAAAACCTTTAGAATCTGTTCTGCAGAAACCACATAGAGCAGCACCTTCCAGACTACAGAGAATGCTGCTCCAGCTACAGGGACATGACCTGAATGTCACCTACACACCAGGTAAAGACTTCTGATTGCCGATCCACCTATGAGTTGCACTGCAAGAACAGGACTCAACACAAACTGACATTTTTAGCTGAAAAGGTTATCTATGCTCTGGAGCCTACAACAGCTTTGAGAACAGATATCAGCTTAAGGCAGCAACTCTACAAATGTTGCAGGACACACATAGAAAAGGCTGCCTCAGTACAGCAAGCATCTACACCTGAGACTGAAACCATACTGGCAAATAAGGGACACTGCGTCAGTGAGAGGTGGAATAATGTTTGCAGGAGATAGGATCATTCTGCCCAGTACTATGAGATCTGACATGCTTCGAAGACTACATGTAGCTCATCAAGAGATGAAGCGGACCAAAGCCCTGGCATGGATGCACTGGTACTGGCATGGGATGTCGAGAGACATTGAAAAAATGGTGGAGACTTGTGCAATATGCCAGCAATACCAGCCTCACAACCAAAAGGAACCAGTTATCTCACATCAAATCTCTGAACTTCCTCAGATTAAACTTGGAGCTGATGAATTTGAGATTAAAGGTCAGTCATTCCTGCTTATTGAAAATTACTTTTCAAAATACCTTCAAGTGCTGATCATCAGAGACAAAACTTCCCACACCGTTGTCAGCAAAATGAAATCTGTCTTCTCCAGACTTGGAATCCCCATGGAGATAGTGTGTGATCATGTCCAGTTTGCAAGCCAAGAGATGAGTGGGGCATAAAGCTCACTCGTTCCAGTCCAGGGTATGCACAGTCTAATGGACTAGCTGAACGAACCATAAAGACTGCATCTGCTAAAGAAAGCTCAGCAAACACAGACCCTCATCTTGCACTACTCACTCTGAGAAACACTCCTAATATTCTCCAGCTCAACAGCTTATGGGGACAGTCCTCAGAAGTACTCCAGCTCCAGCTCACTTCTGCAGCCTACAGTTCCAACAAGTGTGCATTCCACCTTCCAAAATCTTCAACGTAGATGGTGTCAGTGCTAAAACAAAAGAGCAAAGGGGCTTCCTGATCTGCAACATGGCAGCACTGCACACATGCAGACGGAGCAAGGTAGGCAACCAGCCGTGGTGACCTCACAGAGGAGTGAACCACGGACTGAACTGTGGCGTCATCTGGTCAGCGCTGCAGAGGCAACAGAGGAGAGCACCAAGCATCATCCAGGTGAACTCAGATTCTGATTCAGCAGAACTTGAACACATTGTCCGCCCTGACACAGAAACGACTGAAAGTGATGGTGAGCTCCCCTCTTTGTCACAGCCAGCTTAAGCAAGAAGTGGCCATGTTGTTCACCTACCAGCAAAGTACAAGGACTTTGTGACTTTGGGCCGCACATGGGAAAGCTTTAAGTGGCTATTTCAACTGGACAGCCATGTTCCAGACTGAGCAGCTTATGTTTTAAAAAAAGAAGGAACGGGGAGACATGGTTAGTCTAAACAAAATCCCCACACTGTTGATTAACTTTGTTTCATGTGTAAATGCATATTGCACAGGGTGAAATAAGATGTAATACAAATGTTTGCTTGCACAACAACTGCTCTGTAACTGTCAGTAAAGTAGTTAGAGTGTTTGTACTGGCAACAGCAATGTGTTGCTGTAGTATTGTGACAAATTCACAAGCTAAAATATTGGTTACACTGTTGTTAGAGTTAGTATGACATCATAACAGTATTACACTCTTGTTGGAAAAAGGGGGATGTAGTATATAGTGCTGCACACTGATACTAAGTGATGTGTGTGTGTGATACGGTCAGTGAGTTCAGTTTGTAATTTGAAGGATGACTCATCAAAAATAATAGATCAGTTTGTACTCTGGAGTTAAACCTGCCTTCCCTGTCATTATACACGGTCCTCTCAGGTAACAATACTGTTTACAGTCTGGGTGTTAACGTGACATCAGGCCCCCCAGCTGGAGGCTGCACCAGCTCTTCCACCCAGCAGGGGCATTAGTCCGTTTACAGATGAGGTTTGTGTGCAGTTGGAAGATGATGTTCCTGATGTTGGCAGTGCTCAGATTGATAGGTGGAAAAGAGGCAAATGTTGAAAATATGTGGCGGATCAGATAAAATCCAGTTCTGTTTATGTCCCCCATCAAGACTTTGGCCAGTCCTGGTCTTGATCTTCTGGATTTAGCCATGAAAATCATTCCACCTGAATGAACTCTAAACCGATGGAAGAAAGGTTTTGACCTGGGACACAGACAGTGACTGGTTTAAGAATGTGTTCTTACATCAGGGCAGCGGCGTGAAGATGACTCAGGCTTACCCTGAAGCTGTCACACAGCAGAGGCTCGTCCTTGTTCAGTCCTTCAACCTCTTCTCCATGAGGTCTATTTTTTTCTGCCTCCTGTCTGAAATAATATTCCCAAAATAAATTAGGTATATCTCCACAACTACCATATAATCTTTGTCTCTACAATAAGCTGAGACATGTGGGTTTACTACAGAATCAAGACATGTGTTACTGTGTCGGAGTAAATTCACCTGGATTATAGTAGAAAATGTAAATGGTTATCTCCTCCTAAAAGAAAACCACATTACTTTCAGTAGTAGTAATTCTAGGAATGAGGGAAATAAACCTAAGAATGAGTAAAGTAATCCTAGTAAATAGTAAAGTAGTCCTAGGAGTAAGGACAACAAAGGACTACAAAGCTCAGGTCTTTCTGGTTCTTAGACCCGATTTTTGCTTTTCTAGTTGTTGACTCGTAGACTCAACTGGGACTTTCTTCAGATCAGACGTGACTGACCTGCAGCATGTAAATGGAAAGTCGTGAATTCTGCTTCTTTTCATCCAGTCTTCCTCCTGTATCATCATCCTGCATGAATCTGAAACTTTTATCCATGACCTCCTGCGGTGAGTTGGAGGCAATGGTAAAATGTGGATGTTTGCAGTGGTAAACACATCTGGTCCCTAAACATCTCTCAGTTTTTTATTTGTTCTTATCAGTTTAACCCTTAAATCTCCATCAGATCTCCCCGAGGTCTTTCTCTTCTATTATCATCAGTGTCTCAGGAACAGTAGTATATAGTAGTGTGTAACTATGTGGGGTAAATTGTGATGGATAGTTTACCCTTTACCCATCCAGGAGGTTTAGAATCCAGCCACAAAATGTAGACTCTATCTGGTAAATCCACAATGATCCATGATAACAGCATTATTTATCACATTTTCATCATAAAAAGTTCACTATCACTACTATGTTGCTAAGAGACCTGGAAATGATGATGAAGCCACTTCCTGTCAAACTATCAACCAATCAGAGAGCTTAGATTGATGGTAATGTCCAATCAAGAGCAGACTTGAGAGAATGAGCTAATATTGAGAAAAGGCTTGGTTGCTGTTGAGTGTTATTTCTACAAAGATCTGTAAGTAAAAAGTTCTGCTTTCTTCTTCTGGTTGGCCTTTATGCTGCTATATCTATTGAGACATTAATTTTACATTATTTTAGCCTCATAATCTGACAGTTGAAACCATCCTGAAAACATCATGTCTGCATGCTGACTAGGAATAAAAGCTTCAGCTTCTACAAACTGATTAGGACAAATAAACCAGGCAGAGCAGAGAAAGTAATAAATGTCCTGGAGTTTTAAGGGTTAAGAGGACTGAGATCAAACTCTGAGTTTGAGGCTTCTTCTGTCATTCAGTCTTTCTCCTTCCCATCCGTCAAATCACCTGATTTCCATGGCTTCCTGCTCGCCGTTCCCTCCCTCCCTCTGACTTTGTTGTTGGGATTATTTTATGGTTTTATTTTCTCCTCTCTCCACCCCCCTCCCCCACTCCTACCCTCTGTCTTCTCCCCAGAACTGCACTCGTCCATCTGAGCCCCCTGTTCTCTCAGTCCCCCTCATAGGATTCATTATAATAGTGGCCTTGATTTGGTGCTGGTGGGAGGAGCTGGCATCCTAAAGGGGACCAGGTATGGCCACGCCCTTTTTCTCTACCCAACACTTTGATTCTTTTAGCTTCTAAACCAGGGGTGTAAAATGTACAATCTGGAGGCCAAAATGTTATTTTTTGGGGGGGTTTGGAGAAAAAACATTTACAAGGCAAAGGAATAACTGGTTTTATGTCTCTTTAAACTCCACTATTGAACTTTGTCAGATTTTCTGAGTGAACCCCACCCAACATGATGGCATCATCTTCATCCCATCTCTTCTCTGAGACCTGATCAGCCAGTAAAAGTCAGTCTGATGTAGATTCTTGTCACTTTTCAGCTCTTCCTCCCCTAATGTCCTCCTGGGTTTCTTTGACAAATCAGCCACAGTGTGCACATTAAAAATGGCCATTGTGTTGATATCCAGTTGCTAGCGTGATGCCGTAAACTGACATCCTGCTAAAAAGTAATGCAGAATCCCAGTAAAGTAAAGTAGTGAAGTGGTTGGTTTCTCATCCTCAGGACGCTGAAGGGCAACAACATTATAAACGTCTTTGTAGCATCAAAATGAGTCAGAAACAAAATTTTAGGGTCAGAAAGTTACATAACGCTGCTTCAGTGATCTGACTTCAGTTTGTATGATGAGGGGAGTCAGTTCAGGTGGTCAGGATTTCTACACACATGTTGAAATGTACACATATGAAAAAAAAAAAAAGAAAAAAAAATAAAAGAAATGTACACATATGAGCATTTTAAATAATCATGAGGCCACCTGAACGGCTGCAAAAAATTTCAGTTTTAGATCTGAAGACGGTAGAAGTTATCAGTTGAAGGTATGAGAAATAACCTTCCCACCACCTGGTGGCATTAATGTGTCAGTCAGCTGTGTAACAAATTCCAATAAGATTACATTTAACTAGCCTGTACCTAAAGTTATGGAGAAATTTAAAAAGAAATAATCAAATTTCTATCAGTTTACGTACTTTGTGATGTAACATCCTGTTATTTTCTTTATTAATGGATTAATGGATATTTGAATCTTCTTGCTGAATAACTGCAGACAGACTTCTACTTCTTGTTCTAATTTGTTTGTCCTGTAAAATGTTCAACAGATGGATAATTTCTTCATCTGTTTTTACAATCTCTTGAAGACACTGCACCATATATGCCACCATTGTTGTTCTAAAACAGGAAATAAAGCAAACCACCAAAGAAACTTCACCCTGTGGATTTGCCACCCAATACCAGCCCTACACCTGCAGATCCAGAAAAGAAACTGCAACCTGATGCTGTTACCCTACGCTCAAATATATACACATATTTCTTCTGCATGCAGTCCGGACCTGATGCAGACGCAGTGCAAGTATAACTCCAGCTTTAGCATTAGCTGTTAGTGTGAGAGCCCATGGTCTTAGCGTTAGCTGCTAACGTAGGAGCTGACAGTCTTAAGGCCGATTTATACTTGCATGGCATCTGCGTCACTGACGCGCACCTCTTCCAGACCTGACGTGCACCCCTTCTACGCAGTCAGTTATGCGGATGTACTCGCTTGTGATTGGTCAACACCAAAACGTACCACACTCACCAGCGCCAGCTACGCAGTAACCGTAACCATACTCAGACTCTGCGCGAGTATAAATCCTCCTTTAGCATTAGCTGTTACATGATATGATTTTCTTTTATGTTCCTTTCACGTTGTCATGGCATTGCTTTGCTTTTGTAACAGAAGACAGTGAAAAAATGGAAGTGATGCAGTTTTTTGCACATGTTCAGATATAAAAACACTAAATAAATAAGATGTATGGGTCTACATGCAGGAACAGGTTCAGCTTTAATTATGACATCACCAGTCGGGAAATAAACTGATGTTTCAGGGTCAACACACCCCTGATACGGGAACTTCATCCTTCACCAGTCCACACTTGTCCACACCTGCCTCAGGTAGCAGAACAAGAGACAGAAGAGCATCTGGACTCAGGATGACAGGACAGTAGTATAACTCACTGTTGTTTGCGGCATCTACAAGTTGTGTGAAAGTGGGCCCCTGAGAACAGACAGGTAGACCCCACCTGTCTTGCACGAGGCCACAGGCTAAAGTCATTTTATTTTTTAGAGCTACTTTTGGTCTCTTTATTGAGTCTTCGTCATTTTACTTGTTTTTTTTTTTTGTTTTTTTTCGGGTCAGTTTAGGGCCTCCTGATCCTTAACCCCCTGGGACCCCTTCAGTAACCCTCTGTGGAGCTGTGCTGCTGCTCTGTCTGTATGAAAGCTGTTGTACTAATGAAGTTGATTCTCACACTGCTCATCTTTGCAGAGCAATTCTGAAGGCTGGAACCTGGCAGTGGTGGCAGTTGCCATGGCAGCTGTTGTGGTTCTGGTGGTTCCCAGCTTCACCAGAGCCTGAGGACTAACAGGAAGTGACCTCACAGCAAACTGTGGGATTGTGGGATTGCCATCATCTATCCAGCGCTGCCCTCATCCATGTTGCTGTCCTGATGTCTGCTTGTCACAACACTTCGACGCTTTTGACCGAACGCCACAGACGTCAGTGAGTGCTGGAGGGAAAAGCAATATGACTGTCCATAAAGACTCTTGCTGTGGGTCGGCACCATGCAGCAGGTCAGATGATAGGTTCATTGATCCCTGCTGTGACTTCCATGCATTCACCATCATGATCCACATGGTTGTTCTTTGGTGGTATTTAACTGCTGTAACAACAAGCAGAATTAAAGTGACATTGTGATTTTTATCTGCGTGATGAAGGTTTTCATGATTGAAACAACAGCTTTATACAAAACATAAAAAGAATAATAGATTTTTGTCTTTAGTTATAACCAGGAAATTCTGAATATTTAGTTATAGTTTAATTTATTCTGAATGCTGAAGTGGAAAGCATCAAAGGACACATATTACAACCTCTCATGTATCACGTAAAACATTATCCATTTCTATCATGATTTTCAGCGCTTAACTCGACACAAAGTTTTGAGAAAATCCAAACAAATACTACACCAAAACATGCGGTTCGATCTACAGAAGTTTATTTTAACTTTAGGTTATCATTCATCACACAGTCTTTACGAAAAGCTGAAATTTTCTCATTGAAAATTAATGGGGTTTTACCTAAATGAATAAAAATTAAACTCAATTTGGATCTCTATAATTTAGCCATAATTTCATGTAGAAGCTTCATTTAAAGTTTAAACAGGTCATAAAAGATAAAACCTTTACTGTGTGAGACATAACATAACATAACTCTGTCACCATAGCAACCAGTTAGACAGATGCTCCTTGTTTTCAGGCTGCCCCCTTAAAACATGTAAAATGGCAGCCATAATCTCACCGGGCAGTAGCTGTATTGGCATCCATAAAATGTCTTCAGAAATTTTATTCATAATTTATTATTTCTGATCAGCAAACAGGTGTAGCGCTCTGTGTTAAGTGGTTTGTGTCCACTAGAGGACAGAAAGTTGACTCTGGAACAATGACAAAAATAAAAATGTATATGTTTTATCATTGTTTTTCTTTAGTGAAGAAACTTTTTTATGGCTCCTAAAACTATATAAAAAAAGGAAGCTGTCTTTTAATGTGTCTGTCTTGCAAGAACTGAGGATGAAGGTGGTTCATTCTTAATTATTGGAGGGTCTGTTTTAGCTCCGCCCTCCCACAGTCCATCTGATTGCTTCTTGTGTTCACAGCCGCCCCTCAGAGGTGAAAGTCTTCACATTCAGTATGAAACCATCAGTTTGTGTCTGTAAAAGAAAACCTGAACCGTACCTGTGGGTCATGATGGCAGGTGTTTGAGAATCACGTGACCAGCTTATTGACCACCCAGAGCCGCACCTACAACAGTTTCATTTGTTTTATTTGTCAAGTGAACAGCTGATTGTTTGTTCTGAAAATGATCCGCATCAGGAAACCTGAACCAGCAGAACCCAAAGAGAGACGTCCAAACCGGATTCTCAGATAGCACGATGCCAGTCACTTTGTAAAGAGTCCAAACTCAGAAACGTAGCAGATGTTTTCAGGGTCTTACTTTAACAAAAGGTTTGTGCTCTGAAAGTCTTATTTGCCTTATTTTTCTTTCTGGATTAAAAGGAGTTTTTGCACTTGCTGATAATGGAGGAAAAGGTACCAGATAAAACTGGATTTGTGTTGGACTGCTTCAGTCCTGCTTCCCGCTGTATGTAGCCTCATCATGTCACAGCTAATGCTGCTTGTTGAACAGCTTTGTTCTGTAGCATGAAAACAGCAGATTCACTCAGCTGACATCATTTTTTCCTTTTAGCTTTAAATGACTGATGAAAAATACTTGACAGGAAACGGACGCTTCAAATCTTAAATTATATTTTTGCACAGACAATTTATGAGAAAGACAGATTAGTTTCTTGTTATTCAACAGGAACATTCATACAACTGTTTTTGTTAAAAATATCTTAACAATGGAAGTAAAAGACGAATAAATGTGGTATCATTACAGTATTAATGTCAGATTTTATTAATGCAAATGACACTTTATTTTAGTTATAAAAGAAGACAGTGGAAAATAGTTTTGAAAATTAAATACAGGAGAGATTATAGAGGATATTTTCCAATGGAAATGGATCCTGATTTATGTATACATTTAAATAGAGACCAAACATCCACTAAGAATAGAACTAAATGTCCATATGACTGTGATCCTGATGTTCTGGGTGAAGAGAGATAAGATATTTAGTAAACAATAAAACAACAAATACATTCCAACTAATTTACATTGAATGAGATACGGGATTGAACTGTGATGAACTAACAGGACAAAAACAGCTGAATCAAGTCTTCTTTTTAATATTCATCAAGCAAAGTGATTGTTAGCAGGTTATTGATTAGAATGTGGTTGTTTATGTGTCGCTGATAGATGCATGTCTCATTAAGACTTCAGTATACTTCTTGCATGGCTGTAGTAACGTTAATAAGATCATAGTAAACTAATAACAAGCTTTTCATTAAAACTTCGACTGAAAAATGTCAATCCTGTAGTTTCCTGAGCTAAAATATCATTGTTTTTTTTACTGTTACTGGCGTATGGAATCCCAAACATGCCGAAAAAATGAGGGATTAAAAAATAAATAAATGATATTAAGTCGTAATTTTAAGAAAAGTGTTTAAATTCAGAGAAAAATGAGTGAATCAGTCTTATCTTAGATTTATCTGCTGATGGAGACGTGTGTACGATCTATGAATTAGTTTTTCTTTTTGTTGTTGTTTATCAGGTCTTCCAGGCTGTTTTTTCATGTTGTTTCTGTATTTTGGAGACTTCTGTGTGAATCTGTGATGTAGAATTTATACTGTAACTCCAGATCTTTGTCTAACAGGAAACATCAGTGCAGAAATTTAAATGTTTAGACGTGTTTAGCAACTTCTCTGCTTCCTACTGCTTTATCTGACCATCTTCCCAGAATTTGCATGCAGATATTTTACTCTGTACAAACTGTTTTTTATGAATACCTGATGATGTTTGGACTTTTTGGGATCACTGTGCTTCATTTACAGGAAGTTATTTACCAGTCAGCTGATTTAACTGTCTGGAATTACTGGATTTACAGAAAAGTGACTGCAGCTGTATGAGATCCTCTTTAATCAAACAATTATAACCATATTTTTAGTGAATAATCTGTTTAATCACAGTAGACCTGTTCTTTGTTTTAGTGTGGTGAGCTCAAACCCCAACACTTTGTGGGAATATTCTGCACTAAAACAATAAAACAAGTCTGTTTATAAACCTACAAAAATCAGATAAAAAAAAAGTTTAAACCTGTGAAGAGGTGAAAATGTTTGCAGATGTCTTCCAGGTGCATGTCAGCCTGGTGAGGACCAAACATCCTGTGATACGGACACTAAATCTCCTCATGTGTTGGAATTCACAGTAAGTTACGATGATAATAATAATAATGATGAGTAAAAACAGAAGAAAACAAAGATTTCTGTATTTCCTTCGTTTTCTGAAGTTCATTCTTGACTTCTTCAAACATATCCAGAAAAATGTTCAATGCTAGTTATTAAACTTCCAACTTGTCCATGTAAAGCTATAACCTGCTGTTTGAGGAAAATGTGGAACTGGCACATAAAGATTGATTTAGTGTTTGTAGGGTCAGAGCACCACCTCTGAACCCTTCAGCCATCATTCCTCTACAGACGATTTCATGAAATGCTTCAAACATTTTTTTATTCCATTGTTATCCTTTACAATGCGTTGGAGGTATCCCAGATGGGGTTGGGGGGCAAATCTGGGCTACTTTGGTGCTTATTATATCACTGGGAAGTGTTATATGGGCCAGACGTATGCCAAAGGTAGGCATAACTTATATTACTTCCAGTGTTTTCAGGGCCATATGTGGCCCAATGCCCCAAAGAAGATTTGAGCCACATCTGGTGGATGAGTTCAGACAGCCAAACCCACCCGAGTGGCATCAAGGTTAAATGTTGGTCACAAGAAAACTGCAGATGAAGGTCATGTTTTCTGGGGACCTTCCACAGTTATTTTTTTTCTGTTTGATCTCTTTATAAAGTCCAAAAGTTTATTTAAAAAAGAACAGATTACCCAGTTATTAGTCATTCTGTTTTTGTAGTCATCCATTGTTGAGTCCTGACCGACATTAGCTAGCTAGCTGTTATGTCAGTGTTATATGTCATTTCTAAACGTGACAGATCTCTGATCTTAGTTTTTCGTTAGCTACTGCAGAATGATCATCTTTAAATGTGGTTTAAAGTTTCTGTGCATTATTCTTGATGTTCTCAGGTTTATTAGCACAAAAAGTGGAAGCAAAGGAACATGTTAATAATAAATATATGTATGTTGTTGGTATATAGAAAAACAATGTGATGTACAGGTGTGAAGCTATATCTGCTTGTTTATTTCTAACAGTGTTAGCTTAGCCTGGTACACAATGGAAGCAACAACAAACTGGTAGCACTATAAATAAAAACAAACCTTTTAAAGAGAAAGCTGCCTGTGTTGTATGTTGTTGAAATGTGAAGAAAAATAAAACTGTAATCAGTATCGTATTGGTTAAATAGTGTAACTTAGCACAAACATCCAAACATAATATATGAAAAAGCATAAAAAATTAGGGCAAAAATAATGCATTAATGGCGGTAACTCATTTATGTAACTAATTACGTAAATATTTTTATCTTAACTAAGGCATCCACGACATAACAAGCCCAATACATTTACTATTTGAACTCTATGGCATGCTTGACAGTATTTTTCTGCAGCTTTGTCCATACCAAGCCACCATACTTTTGTTCTCAGATGTTTTTTAGTTCCAACAATTCCTAAGTGTCCTTCATGAGCTAGTTCATTTACAATAGGTGCACATGTTTTGCATTTGCCTTTTGCACCTCCGTTAACTCTGTCTGTCACAGAGGCTTCTTCAACCTCGCTTGTGGTAAGTTATTTTGGAGTTGCAGTTACTGCAGTGAATCTCATACTCCTTTGATTTCTGTTTGTGTATCCCCGTTGGTGTTGTATCTGACAGCAGTCTTGACAGTGAATCTGCAATGTTCAGTTTTCCAGCAATGTGAACTACTCTAAAGTCGTATGGTTGTAGTGTGAGAATCCACCTTTCTATCCGTGCACATGATTTCGAATGTAGAATGTAGTCTCCTTACGGGTTCAACGTCTTAATGGTTCAGAGAGCGTGGCAAACTGTGAAATGAACCTGCTACTGAAGCCAACCAGTCCCAGGAAGCTTCTCACCTCTGCAGTGTTCTTGGACTTTCTGAATTCTACTACAGCTCTCACTCTCCATCTCCGATGGCCCGATGCCTCTCTGTGTCAGGAGTATTCCCATGAATACAAGTTTGTCCATGTTGAACTGGTGCTTTTCTGGGTTTAGTGTCAATCCACAGTCAGAAAGTCTTTTCATGACAGCATGGAGATACTTGTCATGCATCTCCTGGTCCGGTATGTATGATCACATCATCCAAGATGTTCTCAACTCCTTCAGTGCCTGCCAGTGCATTGGTGATATCGTGTTGGTATTGCTCACTGGCAGACGAGACTCCAAATATTGTCTTTTGTATCTGTAAACTCCAATGTGCACTGCAAATGTTCTGATTTTTCTGAACTCTGAGGTTAGCTCTGGCTGATGGCAGCCCCACTTCAGATCTAAGTTGCTGAAGACTGCAGAGCCATTTAGTTCTTGGAGAATTTCATCCACTGAAATTGCCTCGTTCACTTTTCTCATGTCCAATCACATTCTGATATATTTGTGACATTTTTTTGGGGTGTATCACTACAGGATTTACCCAAGGTGTAGGTCCCTCTACATGTTCAACAATGTCCATATCAATCAGTTCATTTATCTTTCTCTCGACTGCATCCCTTAAAATCTCTGACAGCAGCTACATTTTCTCCTATTTTCAGCACCCCTAACTTTACAGCAGTCTTTTTCCCAAGGAGTGGTTCCCCATCACCTTTTACCACAATAAACTCTGCCTCCTCAGTCTTATCACCGATGTTGATTTCACATGTGAATGCACCTTTAACATTTTTGGCTTTTAGCTTTTCCCATACATTTTCTCCCATCACATTACTTGTAGCACCAGAATTAATTAACATGTTCAACTTAACTCCCCCCACAGAAAATGTAAATTTCTCAGGAACATTATCATTTACCCAGAATGCATAATCATCTTGTTCAACCACAGTTACATTTTGCTTCTTATGTCCTTTTGGTTCTTACCATTGCACTTGTGACACGTTGGTCCTCGTGCTGGGCATTTGGGATCTTTACCCATGTGATTAGTATAACCACACCTGTAGCGCTGTCTGTCCATTTTGTTCATTTCTTTCATTTTATTTTTGGTTTCAAGTGTTTTCCTTATTTGTCATTGAAATCCGATTGACCATGTACCCAATCCTTTCTGTCTTCTCCTCGGTCATGCTCATCGCTGCCAACTGCTCCTCCACTCGTTCACATTGTGAAGCCACCTCCAATGCGCGAGCCAACATAAAACCTGAACCGTCCTCTAGTAGCTTTCGCCATATGTATTCAGAAATGCCTTTACTCAGGATAGCGTCCCTTATTTGGTTGTCTCTATCTCCTTGGAAGTCACAGTCTCTAGCAGCTTGTCTTAAATGTGTGTAAAATTGTTGCACAGTCTCGCCTTGCTTTTGAGACAACTTGTGGAAAGTTTAACATACATATGTTGCATTTACCTGGGGAAAAAATATGGGTTGAGCACAGCCACCTCTGCTTCATAACCCTTCATCGCACCCGTCTGCGGAAATGTAGAGAAAATGTCCTGCACGCCCTGTCCGGCTAAGTTCAGTAGAAGGGCATGTATCTGCTGCTTGACTGCATCTGTGTCAAAATTAGTCCTTTCCTGTCAGCGTACAAGTTAAAAGATGTTAATCACTGTGTCCATCTTGGTCCGAGTGTAGCTGGATATGTGTAGCAGGCAGATGGCTGTATGCGTGATTTTTCCGTGCTAGCTCAAACTTTTTGCTAGCTTGCCGAGGTGCCGTTGGTTGTCCTGTTTCTCGAAGCATGGTCCTTGTCTTCCTTGTCACCATTGTTGTGTGCCGACCTTATTACCTAATTAGGTTGGGCACTCTGAATTAACGGATGCAAAGCATTGTTTGTTTGTTTGTTGCTTCATTGAACAGACAACTTAACCACACGCAGCCCTCACAACCTTATCTTTTTTTTCGTCTCTCCATCATCACGTAGGCATGTAACACCAGATATCAGTACACGACACACAAACACTTTTGTGTATACCAACACTTATTTATCTCAAAGTATTGTTTTTGGCAGGACCTTCTCAAACACTGTAGTTGACAGGTGGTAAACAGGATTTATACTTCAACTCTGCAGGGGCAGGTCTAGAAAAGTTTTGAAGGGGGTCCAGATCCGAGCACTGGCCTGGAAAATGGGGCACAAATGAGACATTTGTGTTTTTAGCCAGATCATCAGTTTTTTTTTTTTTTTTTTTTTTATCGGTTTCTTCACCAATATCAAATGTTTAATGTCATTTGTCAACATCTGGTGGTTTTATGATGGATATTATCGCCATGTGATAATGTGTAGATGGTTGGTGATGCTATATGAATTCTGCATTATGATCTAGAACATGGTAGAGATGATGCAGAACAACATATAGAAGTACATTGCATGCTGCATTTACAGACCATTGGACATCTGATGTTTACCCAAGGGAAGCTCAGTTAACACTAAATATTTGTAAGCATTAGCTTGCAGGGAAAACTGGATAATTTCAGGCATAGTCGCGAACGGTGTCTAATCATGATCAATTAATTTCTAAGCTGTAATTAATTAGATTAAAAATTTTAATAATTTGGCATTTAATAATTTAATTATTGTTGTTCAGATCAAAGGTTTCTGGCCTGCTGGTGTAATTGTAACTTTGTGTAACTGAAGTTAAATCTGTTTGCACACCAGTTTTAAAATCGCTGCATTGGCTCCCCGTGCACTTCAGGATTGATTTTAAGGTTCTTTTAGTAGTTTATAAATGTCTTAACCTACCTACCTACCTACCTTTTTAGCTTGGCTTTTAACTAAATTTATTTGATCTTAATTTATTTGAGATTATTTTATTTTCATGTTATTTTATTTTCATTTTATTCAACTGTACTATTTATTTATTTACTTTTTTGTTTATTCATTCATTTACTTATTTATTTATTCATTCTTAAGCTGTTCTTATTGTTTCCTCCACACCGGGGGGCTTTGCCTGCTTGGTCTGGGGGCTGCTGTTGTGGTGATTGCACCTATTGGGGTGGCTGCGGCCCTGCACTGCGGCCTTTTGGCTGTGGTGTGGGCCCCGGTCTGTTCTGATGGGGGTGGTTGCCGCTGTTTGACATGGGTGGACTGGCCCCTGGTGTGGATGGATCCCCTTGACACTGATATTGTTTCCTCACAGCAGCATCAGGGCGGATGCTTATCACTTTTAGTATTTTTAATAACAGAAATAAGAGAATCATGTTTGTATAGAATGGGGAGGGAAGGCTACTTGGTGTATGTGTGTGTGTGTGTGTGTGTGCGTGTGTGTGTGTGTGCAGCTGTGTGAAATATTTTGGTAAGTGTTTCTATTGTTATGTATTCCTACTTTGTTTTGTTTTAAATGCATAAATGTTTTTAATCATGTAAAGCACTTTGTGTTGCATGTGGCATGAAAGGTGCTTTATAAATAAAGTTTGATTTGATTTGATTTGATTTGATTTAATTAATATGACTAAAGTGAGGATTAACTGTAAAGCCAGTGATGCTAATTGTTGTTAGCATAATCACTGTTGTTGTAAGGTTTAATTTTATCAGGAGACTGATTTTATCAGGGCATTAGCTGTAGCTACAAACGTCAAATTCAGTGTTTTACTACCAATTTGCATGTGATCTCCAGTACTTTATTCAATATTGTTTTAATTTTCTCATGAAAACTAAAAATTTGTTTGGACAAGTTTAGATCAAGTCAAGAAGAATTAAAAGTCCAGTTTAAAATATTTTAGAAAAATTAAAGTGCACAATCTGCAATAAAGTGGATTAAATATATAT
>JBAFTB010000026.1:3362161-3373904 GCA_037177355.1 Melanotaenia trifasciata | reverse complement strand
TGTATTTAATTTATTTTGTAAGTTTAACGTGAAGTTATCCCAGACTTTTAACGTTCTCCGCCGCGGTTTTCCTCCCTCGGACTTTATTGCGCATGTGCAACTCTCAGCAGAGATAAAAAAAAAAAGAAGACAATGTCTTACTCTGTATTTTTTTCCCCTCTCTTTGCGCATGTGCATTGCGCAACTCTTAGCAGAGATAGAATTAGAAGATGATGTCTCACTCTGTAGTTTTTTGTTTTTTCTTTTTTTTTTTTTTTTTTTGCCGACAATAGTCTACGGCTAAATTTGTCGTCGACTATTTTTATTGTCGACTATTGTCGACAACGTCGACTAATCGTTGCAGCCCTAACAGCAGGTCAGTTTTAGTCTTAGTCTGGACATTAAACTGATAAAAATATTTAAGATAAACTCTGAGAGAGATTATGCAGAGATTCTTTGACATGAAATGTCCAGGATCCTGATGTAGCTCTGATGATCAAATGTGACCAACAGATTCTCCTTCCAATCACCTAATTTATAAGGAGAAAAGATTAGAAATTAGAAATTTACACACACACAGAATTTACTGCATTTTCTTTATATAGCTGTTCTTCTTCTTTTGAAGGAGAGAGACATGTTGCGCGTAACAATGCGATTAATCGTGATTAGAAATTTTAATCGTTGCCCAGCACTAATATATATATATATATATATATGTATATATATGTGTATGTGTGTGTCCGGATGAATGCCCCTACCCTAAGACGATGAGTAATATTGTTAAATAATCATGATTTTAATATGAACCAAAAATAATTGATTGTGATTATTTTCTATAATTGATCAGCCACATCTTATAATTCAGATAATAAAATATTCTTGTTCTGAGTGAAGCTTTAAAACATTGAGTCCATGTAGTCATGTTCTGCATTTCTGGTCAAAGTGCATTCTGGGAGTGGATGTTTTTTGATGAACCTGATGAACATGGTGTGGCCTCTGACTTCTTGCTGCTGCTCCAACAGGCAGCGGTCCAGACGAGCTTCTGTCTTCGTCCTCTATCTTTGACCACGTTGACCGTCTTTCCCGTGGTTCCTCTGATGGCAACCGTCGTCAGGCAAACAAGGTGCAACTCATCGCCATGCAGCCACGACCGAGCCCGCCGCCGCAGGCCCCACCACAACTGAGTCCCTCACTTACAGAAAAGGTCAACACAGAGGTTGGACCATAACACACAGATCACAGACACACTATTACCATCCAGGCATAGCAGGTTTATCTGTAGCACATTTCATGTAGCAGACACTTCAAAGACCTTTAAATAAAACATTAAGAGCATTTCAGCAGGGTGCAAAAAGAAACACTGAAAATAGAGAATTTACATCCCAATACGGCCCAACTGGGCCTTCAGCTGTTTTATCTCATATTTGCTGTTTCTGTTCCCATCATTCAGAATGATGGGAACTGAAGCCCGGAGTTTCTGATCTAAAGTTAAATTAAAACATGGCTGTCACAGCGATTCCTGGTTCTGTACATGATTTCATTCACCTGTTCATCACTTTCCTGCAGGTGGCGCTGAGGCACAAGTCTGAGATCGAGCATCACAGGAACAAACTGCGACAGCGTGCTAAGAGGCGGGGCCAGTGTGAGTTTCCCTCTATGGATGACATCATGGATGCCTTCGGAGATGGACCGGTCCAGAGCGAAGTGGCACAGCGGCTCTACAGTTCAGCTCATGACCACATGGACTGCATCCTGCAGGCAGACACTGCCTCACCCCCAACCCCCACTGACTCCAGGAAAAGGTACCTGGGAAGGTCTACGGGATGTATTGGAGGGGTCTAGGACAGGGATCACCGACTCTGGTCCTCGAGGGCCGGTGTCCTGCATCTATCGAATGTGTCAATGTAGCAACACACCTGATTCAAATGATTTAGTCATTAACAGACTTCATTATCAGATCCATTTTATTTGATTCAGGTGTTGCAGTAGGGAAACACCGGCCCTTGAAGATTGGAGTTGGTGATCCCCGGTCTAAGAGATGTGGTGCAGCCAATTCTAATGTCGGCAATGGTTAATTTGTTTTCTTTCTTTTTTTTCAATAGTAGAGGAAAATACTTCTTTTTAATTGTATTCTATACCTAATCTGCTTCGACAGGAGCTAAATATGGAATTATTAAACTGAAATTTGTGTTACCAACTTATTACTGCATCCTTGCGCCGGAACTGACCTTCAGACTTTATGTGTTTGTTTTTCCCTCCAGAGGGAGGAGGTCTCCTCGGGGTCGGCGTCCTCTGCCAGGACCAGGAAGTCTTCCTGACACAGACAGAGACCGCCTTCTCTATGATCAGAGCGCCACTTACAGGAAGTACCCAGGACTCAACAACGTGGCCTACATGGTAGCACAAACTCAATTAAATAATCTGTTACCATGGTGATTAGCTTATAATAAAAACATTGTCTTCCTGTTAGCATCTGTCAGGCTAATGTCTTGATACATAATTTAACTGGTGGAACCAATCAGAATGCAGAGATTTAATCTGCTGACAATCTGTGTATGTTTATAAAGAACATTCTGGAGGTTCTGTAGATTTAGAGGTATTAATGTCATCGAGCTATAAACTGATATGTGTTGCTGAGCTGGACACTAATTTTAAACCATGTGGAACACCTCTAGAACTGGACCATACTGAACAACTCTTCTGTATTCTCTCATCTCTCGCAGTCGGACCCTGACCTGCCCCCCGACCACGGCAGTCCCTCCCCTACTGATGAAGTGTTTGACCCCGCCCCGTCACCGCCCCCCTACATGCCCCCACAGCCTTCCATTGAGGAAGCCCGCCAGCAGATGCACTCTCTCCTGGATGACGCCTTCGCCCTGGTGTCGCCGTCCTCACAGGGCAGCGCCGGGGTGAGTGGGGTAAGCCCTGCCCTGCACAGCCCCTCCCCTCAGGGCCGACCTCTGGGCCGGCAGTGGGGCTCTTATTCAGCAGCCCCCTCCCACAGCCTTTTTTCTGCAGTGAGTGTGTTGACCTGCAGCAGAAGCTAAACGCTTTTGGTATGCATCCATGTTGAACTTTTGTGCCCTTCTCCTTTCTTCCTGCAGAGATATGCAGAGTTGGGAATGTCCCCCACATCCATCCACGGTATGCTCCAGAGGTCAGTATCAGCACACTTAAGGTCCATTTATGTTCTATGCTAAAGACAAATACAAACTATTTAATCCGTTTTGGGGCAGATGGCTGCAAATGCCTATGCAGTATGTGTTCTTTCTTCCACCGTATATTTAAACATGGAGCTGTTCCTGTTTTGTTCTTATTGCCGAGTTGCACAGGAAGTGATGAGGCTTTCAACCAATCAGTGTATCAAGCTCCACCCTTTAGGGTTGTATTGGTAAGATTGAGATCCAACTGAAGTGTCTCAAAAACAGTAGGATGGGTCATATGGATATCCTGGGATCCCTCTCAGTTTTTGTCTGTGTTTCCACAAGCAACAATAGGGAAAGATTTTTCACCATATTGACCTGGACTCGTTGTTGAAAACAGGGTTTTAAAACCAGGTACAGGTCCTGGAGCTGAAACAGCACTGATCCTGTGTGTGTATGTTTAACAGGCAGGGTTTTGGCTCAGGAGGGTATGTTCCTACTGGAGACCAGCTTCAAGAGCCAGTTTACTCCAACAGGGGCCAGTACGAGGACCCCCCATCCTCCTCCAGACCACGACCTGTAGGGGGCAGCACAGGTGCGGTTATCTCGTTGCACCGTCCACATGTTCCCACAGTTTTTTTTTTTTTTTTTTATGTATTGTGTTTGTTTACACACTGATTGTTTACAAACAGTGCACTGAAGCATAATAACTCAAACACACGTTTTTCTTAATTCATGGACCTCCAGGTGCCCAGCTTCACCACCTGACACAGGTGGGTCTGTCCAGTCAGATTGGAGCATACCCTGCAGTGGGTCGCAGCATGTCGGGGCCAACTGGCTCCAGTTGGCACCACCAGCAGTCAGACCAGGACCTGTCCAGACCAGGAGCCAGCAGGGAGAGCGTGAGTCGTAAAGCCAGAGAATGGACCAAACATAGAAATTCTGTTCTTTAACAAACAGATTAGGAACAGGAACAATGGAGACACAGTTCCCACCAGATTTGTCCAGTTCAGTCGGTTTCCCGTCTGTCCTGTTCAGATCTCAGTCCAGAACTAAATAATCCTGATGAGGCGAATCACTTTTCAGTTCAGTTTTACTTATTTCAGAACTAAATTTAAACATTCAATCCAGTTCCGTCCAATTCATTATGATCCACATCAATCCAGTTCATTTTAGTCATCAATCATTTTATTTTAATCCACAACAGTCAAGTTCATTGTAGTGATTCACTCTCCATCCTGAGTTTCTGTCTGCTGAATCCCTGTCATCAGCATCTTGAGGCGCCAGTGTAGAACAGGGATCTCCAGCTCTGGTCCTTGTGCGTGTTATGAAGGACCCCCAGAGACAGATCAGGGTTAACAAGATTTATTTACAGCAGAGGAACAGGAGCACTTTTCTTACTATGAAGGATATTCTGAGGAGTCGTTGAATCAGGCAGTGAAGATGGAGCTGGGAAGGGAAAGCGGGTTAGTCTAACAATGCTGAAACGAGGTCCAACAAAATGCGGATGTGAGGCTGAAGTATATAAAGCCGGTTGACGGTATTGATTGCAGGTGTGAGTAATCAGTACTCTGGAGATTGACTGCGGCGATGTGTGGCAGAAGTGGGTGTGTCTGTGGCTGAGTCTGATGCGGGCATACAGTGAGCTACTGTCCTGCAGGTTTCTGATGTTTCCCGGCTACAACACACCTCACTCAAGAGAAAAGTCCTGCACAAGTCTGTTAAAGACCCATTGATTTGAGTCAGTAGTGTTGCAGCCGGGAAACATCTAAAACCTACAGGGCAGTAGCTGACAAGAACTAATCTAGTTGGAGATCCCTGGGGTAGAGAAAGCCTTCTTCACCATCCTTATTCTCATTACCCTTTTTCTCCCCCAGGTGCTGTCGTTTCCCGAGTTCTCCTCTTCCTCAGTTTTCCAGATGCCCAGCTCCTCGTTGCGTGAACCCTCAGCTCCGCCCCTCCTCCTGACCTCACCCACACCCGAGTATCCACCGGAAGACGCCTCCCCATCTGCCCACACCTCCGCCTCTCTTATAAAGGCTATCAGGGAGGAGCTGCAGCGCCTGGCCCAGAAACAGGCTGCAGTAACCAGCTACCCATAGACTCATCTGGACATTTTCGGGTCAGAACTTGGTTTCAAACATAGAAAACTGATCTTTTTTTCTGGACTCGAGCTAATCTGCATCTATGATGCTGAACCCAAAATAACTACAATCCATGTTTGAGAACAAGGATAGTGTCTTCTGGTACTTTACAGGGTCCCGTCTTTATTTTATGTATCCATCACCCCCCCAGTGTTTCATTTGACATAAGTTTGACTCCCATTTCCACTGAAGTGCTTCCTGGAGTAGATCATTCAATGATCATTCTTCCTGAACTTCCAGACCGAGTCATCCCCTTGGAACTTCTGGAGCAGCAGTATTCCCCTGAAAATCCTGAAGGTGCTTCCACCAGTTCTGGAGCTGATGGGCCATCCTGGTATTTTACAGTTTAAGCTTGTTACATACTCCACTAGAAGCAAGAACTTTGTTCTTGTTCTCGAGACAGCAAGAACAAGAACAAAAGTTCTTGCTTCTCGCAGAGTATGTTACAGCCTTAACTCATCCTTCTTGAGGCGTTGGGGAGAACTGAACGGATCATCCCTCTTGGAGTTCTAAATGGATAGTTTGTTGCTGTGTTCTGGATTGAACGTATCTTTTTAACCTTCTGGAGTGGACCGTCCCTTCTGAACTTCAGATCTCCTTCAGGTGGATCTTCCTTCCAGACCTTCTGGAGTATGTGATCACCCTTGGACCCGGAATCTGATGGTGCTGCTGAAGTTCTGAAGAGGGCTGTCTTTCTGGATCCTCTGTGGTGCTAACCGTCAGCCTCATAACATCTCCTCATTGACCAGTTACTGCCTTTCACACTCCCATTAGCCATGATGATCAGGTCCATAAACCATTCTGATGAGGTCTTTGGACGGTGGATAACTGGAGGCCCAACGTCATGGGGATGAACAACAGGAAAAATAATATATAGATATATAAATATTTATAAGAATAAATAAATAAATGTAAAGAGATAGAGTCCTGATGAGCACAATATAAATGTCAGAGTAACTATCAGAGTATTGAGATGTTATTTTTATTGCTAATGATAGTTTACTTTAATGCTTTATTTTGAGCAGAAAAGACCAAACTACTGTTATGTGGTTGTATAACTTTTGTGTTTGAGCTTGCTGTAGATGTTGAGCGTTTGTTGCTTAGTGTAGCTGCTCGCTTGTGTGTTCATGTGTCGGTGGCAAAGAAAAAAACAAACAGCTGATGCATCTCTTCTCGTCGCTGATTGGTTGCTCCCATCAGTCAGAGCGCTGCAGATCACCCTTGATTGGTTTCTCAAAGGGCAGAGATGGGAAACTGGTTGTTCAACCTCAACCTGAAGCTGATAGATGCCTTTCCGCTGTAGTTTTAACAGAAACTAAACTGGTCAGAATCAGTCAGTAAATCAGTGTTTGTTGGATTATTTCTATGTTATAACAATAAATATTTCCCTTTCAATGGAGCTACATCTGGAAGGAAACTGTTTGTGGGATGAGCAGCAGAGTTGGATTTGTGGACTAGATCTTCTCAGCCAAACAGCTGATTCTCCTGTAGACTGTTTATTGTGTTAAGAAATAAGACATGTGGCTCCATCATACCTTATAAAACTCCTAGTTTCATACAAGAGAAAACTCTGCTCTCGATCAGCAGGCCAGCTTTTGGTTCCTCTGTTTTCTAGGAGCTGAACCTTCAAGCTCTTTTCCGGTGGAACCAGCTTCCAATCACTGTTCAGGACTCCATCTCTATTTAAGATAATTCAAACTTTTCTTTGTAAAACAGTATGTAGTTAGGCTCAGCTTGGTCAGAGTTTATCCTGCATCTTTGCTGCATTTTGCAATAAGTTTTATTATTTCTACATTTTTACAATTTAAATCCAAATTTAATAACTGATGATATCCCTTTATTTAATTTACTTTTTTAATAGTTGTTTTATGAGTGCTGTAATGTTTTATTGAACTTTTAAAACAAATTTTCTTGTGTGAAACACTTTGAGTTGCAGTTGAGCCTAAACGCTGTGACTTCCTGCCAATCAGACTCCTGATTAGACACCAAACAAGAGTCAGAATCAGCTGTTAAGCAGAGAAGGTCTGGTCCACAAACCCAATTCTACTGCTCACCCCACAAACACATTCTCCTTCCAGATATGGCTTCATTTAAAGGAGAGATAAATAGGATTTCCAACTGTAGTAGATTTGCCATTATAAGAGAGACTAATCCACCAAACACTGATTTACGGACTGTTTCTGATCAGTTTGGTTTAAGACTGCTTCACATCTGTCTGGATGGAGGCAGAACAAAATCTCTGGAGCATCAGGGATGAAAAGATGTTAGTTTTTCAGCTTCTGACAGACTGGACTCTGCTATCTGCTGGAGGATCTGTTGCCTCTTTTCTCGCTTCAGTACCTGCAGGTAAAATCAATGAATGTAGTTTAAGTAAAAGCTGCTGGATTGTCCCAGATAAGATTATTTATTCATCTCTGCCTGAATCCGTCACAAGAAAACACCACAGGTTCTGACATGGGACCCAACATGGAGATCAGGGTTGAGAATGTACTGGTGATATGTGTGTTTATCGTGGCTGCTTTGTGTATTTTGTGTTAGTTTAAATCGTCGGTTGTTTACGTCCTCAGAAATGAATGCAATGCATTCACAAGCTGCAGTACACCAATAACCAGTAGGGGGCAGTATAGGGTACAGTTTGACCAGATGGAACGTCACAGGTTGGGCAGCAGTAAAGACAATGGAAGGTTTTGGAAGACCAGACCCGGTGTTCTGGTTTAGGGTCCTTACAGACTGTCCATGATACCACTATCGTCATCTCTAAATAAACCAATCACTAACCTCCTCTTATCATCTCCATGACTATCGTTTTGTTTTCATCCTACAGATTCAGCATCTCTATCTTGCGTGAGTTCTCTAATGCGCCTCCTGGTGGACACCTCCCGTATCATCAGTAGTGCACAAGGAGGGATGAGGCAGGTTATACTGATGATGGAGCAGACTGGCTGCATGAATGAGAGGTTAAGGGCGCAATCACACAAGGATAGTCTTGATTTGATTGGGCGGGAATTCCAAAAAAAAATGCACCTTTCTTGGGTTACAGACTGTACTTTATTCAGGTGGACCAAACCACCTGGACAATGTCATGCAGTTACAACAGCTGCTCACTTGGTCAGAAATTTGAAGTGGGCATGGTTAATGTGGAAAATCGTGAAGCGGAACGTTGACATTATTAGTGCTGATGTGAAGAATTCTACAAGGTTGGACAGATCACTTGGTCCAGGCATCAAGAAGGTACGGAAATCTATAAAACATGTAGATGGCAGATGTCTGATGTCTTGGTGATGGGATGTCTCAGTGACAGGACGTTTCAGTGGACACTCTGACGTCTCAGTGTTGTCTCGGTAGATGCTCTGACATCTCGGTGGACACTCTGACGTCTCAGTAACCTCTCAGTGGATGCTCTGACATCTCAGTGTAGACAACTAACTGAATCCATCCCAGGTCTGTCCTTCAGATCTGGACACCTGTTGGATGAGCCGACCAGGTAACCGAGCCTTGTCCTGGTGTGCTGGTTGGACACATGGTTCCCCTCTCTGCTAAAATGGCTGATTCTCTGTGGCACTCTGACGAAGTCGGTTCTTTTTTTTTGTCTCTGCTCCTCTTCAGCATGTTGGACGGAGTTTGAGGCTTTAGCTGTTCTTAGTGTTCTCGTTAATGTTCCGCATGCAGCGAAAAGACATTAAAGAATTGTTCCACAGCGGAGAGTGATCCACAAGCCACAAACCACCACACATCCTCACACGGGACCAAATCCATCACTTTCATCTACATCTATCCTGGTTCTGATGGTTCGGATCTAGGTGGTGCTGATCCAAATGGGTCAGATCCAGGTGGTTCTAGCGAACATGATTCAATGATAGTGTTAAATATGAAATTATTGATCTGTGATTGTTCTGTTCAATGGCCCCATGTCGACACACCCTTCATGGACCAGAAACCCAACGCAAAACTCTCTACTGGACTGACACTCTATGATTGGACCTAGCACCTGTCAGTCAAACTGAAGGACTCGGCCACTCCAACATGATCACATGGTGCTACTTCATGGCGTGTCTGTAAGTCATCAGAGTCGTGCAGATGTTGTGGTTGAACTGGGTCTTCTCGGGTCGACCTGCTGCTGCTCTGCAGGCTCCTCAAACTTTTGAATGTTCAACCTTTTCTAGACTTCCTGTGTTTTCTAGACCTGCCGTTGCCCTGACGACGTCCACATGGCGCCATGACGGATGCTGATGGAACCAGAACCAGCCAGGGATGTCACTATTACATATGTACCTTTATTTTAGTTATTTCTACCTTCTGATGCCATCATAGTGACATTATGGAACAACAAACAGGAACCTACTTTCCCAGGAAATACGGTAGGAAAATAAAGCAACACAGGCAGTAACATACAGATGTTGCTGAACACATGGTTCACATGGAAAGTCAGGATATTCAGGCTTTTTAGGGTTAATTAATTGTGTTGTTTAACGCTGTGATAATAGCAAAATTAAGTAATGGTGACATCCTTGGATCTGACCATCAGTGTAGAGGTTCTTCTGGCCTCATTCTGACTCACTAACACAAACTTTGGTCTGCCTCTTCACGTTCTTCTGTGGTTGCATCCAATATAAAAGCTTATGATGATTCTGTGAAACTTGTAGCAGAGAGGTGCAGAGCTTCATCCTTGCATCTACAACCCCATATTAGTCATTTTCTGTGTAAACTGTGAATAAAACAGAATCTCATTAACTTATATTTTATTCCCAGTAGAAGATAAACAACATATCAGCTGGTGAAACTGAAACATTTTACCATTTGATGGAAAATACGAGCCGATTGGAACAGGCCATATGTGTTATTTATCTTCTACTGGGAATAAAATATGACTTGATGAGATTCCAGTTTATTTATTTTATTTTATTTTTACACAGTCACACATGGCTTTATAGGAGCCGGGGTTGTGGATGAAACTGAGCCATAGGTCCTGGTCCTGGTTCAGAACTCCGGTTCAGTCATCGGTTCTGTCATGAGTGATCCTTTTCAGAGTCAAACCACATTTCAGACTCTGCGTGCAGTTCCGCCCACATCACGCCCAGACCAGGTGAGTCCACTTCGGTCCAGGTGTGATCTGGGTCAGTCTAGTTGTTCTGTGGTAACAGAGAACTGGAAACACTGCCAGCAGACTCACCTGATCAACAGCAGGCAGGTGAACGCTCAGCTGGGTCAGCTGACCTGGTCATGTGACCCGGTGTAAGCTGCATCCTGTGATGTTCCTGAATCTGAGCGATTGTGTTCACATTAAAGAGACGTGTTCAGAGTCCAGCTGGGTTTGTCTTCTGTTCATGTCTAATGACTCATTCATTCATCATCTTCTTTTAAAGATTCCCAGTTTGACTGAAGTTCTGTTCCAACCCTAAACTGGACATTTGGTGGTGACGTATCTGGGTAATTATTTCAGGAACAGTTGCTATGGTGATACAACCCAATTAGAGATTAGACAATGGCAAGAACTACAACGGTGGCTAGATGCTCATCTGTTGCACACATGGGACGCAGGAGTTCAACTCTGGCACAGGACCTCCCATCACCACACCAAGACAATCAATGCTACAGCAAGGGGGAGCCAGGACATTGGGACGGAAGGGGGAGTTCTGAGCTCCCCCTCATTATGAAATGAAATGAATGAAATGAAAAATACTTTATTAATCCCAAAGGGAAATTATTAGGGAATTATAGAGGACTAGATAGATTGATAGTTAGATTCCTACCTACTAGATGTGTTATGTGTCTGTGGTTATACACGACCCCTGCATGTCCTATCCCCAACACACCTTCCCTGGAGGAAGCTTGTTTCATTGTTCGAGTGTGTTAGGTAAGGGTAAACAGGAGACTATCAGTCGATCACTGAGCTTCTCACCCTATCTCTAAGGGAGAGCCCAGCCATCCTGTGGAGAAAACTCATTTTGGCCGCTTGTATTCGCGATCTTGTTCTTTCGGTCACTTCCCACAGCTCGTGGCCATAGGTGAGGGTAGGAACGTAGACCGACCGGTAAATCGAGAGCTTTGCCTTTTGGCTCAGCTCCTTCTTAACCACGAAAGATCAATGCAGTCTGCATTACTGCAGACACCGCACCGATCCGCCTGTCGATCTCCCACTCCATCCTTCCCTCACTCATGAACAAGACCTCGAGATACGTGAACTCCTCCACTTGGGGCAGGATCCTATTGCAGACCCGGAGAGAGCACTCCACCCTTTTCCAGCTGAGGACCATGGTCTCAGATTTGGAGGTGCTGATTCCAATCCCAGCCGCTTCACAGTCTGCTGCGAATCGCTCCACTGAGAGCTGAAGCTAACGGCCCGACGAAGCCAACAGAACCACATCATCTGTAAAAAGCAGAGACCCAATCCTGAGGCCAGCGAACCGGATCCCCTCAACACCTCGGCTGCACCTAGAAATTCTGTCCATAAAAGTTATGAACAGAATCGGTGACAAA
>JBAFTB010000026.1:3251934-3273093 GCA_037177355.1 Melanotaenia trifasciata | reverse complement strand
AACTGCAATTGATTTGGAAATTTTGGATTTTATATAATTTATATGCGATTTCCAGTTTATTTTATCATCTATTATTAAATTAAACTATTCCAAGTGGAAATTATGAATATAATTCTAGTGACAGACCATACTGAGAGAGAAACAAATAAAGAGTAAAAGGTAAAAAACCCCAGCCTGAAGCAGAATTAAACACAACCTCGGCCAACTTGGGTCTATTCATAGCCGAGGTCAGAGGTCACAGGCTGCTGACATACTCGGACAGAAAAGGCTCATCTCATTTGTCTAAGTAGTTCCTCCTCATCTTCTTCCTCCTCGTGTCCTCGGACCTCCTGTCTGAGACACAAAAATCCAACACAAGCCTTTTCTGAAGCAGCTGCAGAAGAAATAGTTTTATTCTGACACATTGATCAGCTTTTTATCTGTACAAACCCAGTTTGAAACGAAACCATTAAACCAGGCGGGCCCGAGTTCAGTCCTGGAGATCTCATGTCCAGCAACATCTCGATGCATCCCTTCTACAGCACACCTGGATCAGATTAATGTCTCTTTTCCACCCCTCAGAACTGGTTGACATGCAGATGAAGGAATTTAGGTATGTTGTGGAAGAGATACATCTAAAGGTTGTGTGAAAGTAGATCTCCAGGACTGGACTAGAGAAATCATCTTGGTACTTTTACCCCATTTCTGATGCTTGACTTTTAGCTCAAGTTTAGATCTGTTCATCCTTTTGTAAACATTATTCAGGAATGTTTGTCTTGATAAAATAATACTAGTGTAGTAAAGTTTCCATTTATCTCCTGGTTAGTATTGAAGACCTGGTTGGGATTCATCATATTAGATAATCTTTAAGAAAAATCCCATTTCTGAAATAATAAATCTTTTAGCTGGGCCTGGCTTGGGCCAAACTTTATTCCATATCGCTGCAGCATTTTGTGATCAGTTTGATTTTTTTTCTCTTGTGATCAGACTGTTTTACTCCATTTACAAATACATTTTAATTGTATTTATTAACTTTTAACTGTTGATTTATGATGACTGTAATTTAAAAAAAAAAGTTTTGTGCTTCTTTTTGTTGTGCTTGAAGGGAGCTATATATATATATTATTATATATATTAAAGAAATTAAGACCGAACGGAAACATACAGGGCTGATCTGAAGGGAAACAAAAACAAATGGAGAGAAATATTTCCATGGTATTTTTTGCTCAGCTTGTAGTGTGATCTTGTGTCCACCGGGGGGTGCTCCTGCACTCTGATGTGAGTGTCTGTAACAGTCATCCGTCCACTCAGGAGATTATTCAGCTCAACTTTAATACGTAGATGTTGGGCAGTTTGACACAAATGATGCTCCTGTCTGGGTTTCTTTTCTGTGTGTGTGTGCTTTTTTTTAATTGTGAGGTAAAAAGTGCGACCATGTCAAATATCGGAGTTGGAGGAAGCAGATTGCTGAATGGAACAAAGTTGTTGAAACTAGATGTGCCGACATGATGGTCTGATGGGAAAATATTTTAATCATCTTCTGTCTTTGAGAAGTCGAAGAAATTGTCTTCTTTGAATTACCTAAAACCTAAACGCATGGACACAAAACATTTTTGTATTTTATTCCCGTTTTCATTTAGCTGAATCAATTCCTTTTGTATTTTACAGGTTTCTGATTAAACATTTTATTTGTCTAAATAATTTGAAAACAATATTTGCTCAGTTTTTTGCTCATTTATTTATTTTATTGATTTGATACCTGGCAGACGAGCCTGCAGAACAGAGGACTGAAACTGCCTAAATAATAATAAAATAATATTAATAACAGTAACAATAACAATAATAAGAAGAAGAATAAAAAGGAAATACAGAAACAGCTCAATAATTGGATCAATACGCAGAAATATTGAAAATTTGTTGTGATCATTTAAGTGTTTTTTTGCCTTTTTACTTTCAGCTTAAATATTATTATTATTATTATTATTAAGATCGTTATTGTTTGGCACTTTTTTAAATGAGATTTTTCCAGTCACTTCCTCCAAACAAGGACAAGGAAAACAATTTAATGGGGAAAAAACACAAATTACTGACTGAAAAGGTTCGGGCCGAAGCTTTTTTATCTACAGAAGATGCTAAATATTAAGACTTTTCAAACTTGAAGTTAGAATAATAAACATCAAACTAAAGCAACAATTGTCATGTGTTCCAAAAAAAATTCTCCAGGTTTTATATCGAATAAAGGAGAAGGTTCAGGTTTCTGAGAGGCAGCTTAAAGCTCCGCCTGCTGACCTGCACCTGAGCCCAACCATCCCTGCAGACTCCACCGACAAATTAAAGTGCACCAAGGTCTGTAGTGAAAGCCCATGTAAGCCGTGTAAAAGGTGTTAGAATACATGCTTAGGTGTAACACCCCAATTGTTTCTCCAGATTGTGGCAGGAAGCATGGTCCAGGTTGAGCTCCCTCCAGCTGTAGCCACGCCCACTCTCCAGCAGCAGCCAATCATAGCCTGCCGCCACCTTGCTCCTCCTATTGTTCCTCTGCCCAGGTGAGTTAATAGAAACTGTCTACATCCCATAATACTCATGTGAGTTCCTATTCTGATCCATCAGTCCATTTAAGCTCAACAGCTACAAAGTAAACATTTTTAATAATTTTCCAGCTGTTTCCCAAATGATCAGCGATATTAAAGTCAGATGAGGATGGAAAAACTGGAAAAAACGGCCACGTTAACATCAAGTCTTTCTTCTTCTTAAGAGCTCAGATTGAAGCTGGATTTATACTCACACTACGTCTAGGTAAGGTCGGTTACAGCATCACCGCTGGACCCTGTTCTATGCCGGACTCTTCCCCATGCCAGACCTTTCCCCATGCCGGACCCTTCCCCATGCCGGACCCCTCCCCATGCCGGACCCCTCCCCATGCTGGACCCTTCCCCATGCCACACTCTTCCCCATGCCAGACCCTTCTCCATGCCGGACCCCTCCCCATGCCGGACCCTTCCCCATGCCGGACCCCTCCCCATGCCGGACCCTTCCCCATGCCGGACCCCTCCCCATGCTGGACCCTTCCCCATGCTGGACCCCTCCCCATGCCGGACCCTTCTCCATGCTGGACCCCTCCCCATGCTGGACCCTTCCCCATGCCACACTCTTCCCCATGCCAGACCTTTCCCCATGCCAGACCTTTCCCCATGCCGGACCCTTCCCCATGCCGGACCTTTCCCCATGCCAGACCTTTCCCCATGCCGGACCCTTCCCCATGCCGGACCCTTCCCCATGCCGGACTCTTCCCCATGCCAGACCTTTCCCCATGCCAGACCTTTCCCCATGCCGGACCCTTCCCCATGCCGGACCCTTCCCCATGCCGGACCCCTCCCCATGCTGGACCCCTCCCCATGCCGGACCCTTCCCCATGCCGGACCCTGCCCCATGCCATACCCTTCCCCATGCCAGACTGTTCCCCATGCCAGACCCTTCCCCATGCCAGGACTCTGCCCCACGTCGGACCCTTCCCCATGCCGGACCCTGCCCCATGCCAGACCCTGCCCCATGCCAGACCCTTCCCCATGCCAGACCCTTCCCCATGCCAGGACTCTGCCCCATGTCGGACCCTGCCCCATTCCTTGACGCACGTGGATACCATACAAGTATAAATCCAGCTTAAGAGTCTGTTTTTTTTATCTTCTTCCGTTTCGCTCTGTCCTATTTTTTCATCCTTTTTGTTTTTTCCTCGCTGTCTGAGTTCATCTTCTGAAGGAGTCTTCTTCATGGACGTAGTTTTGAGCTACAGACTGGTGTGCAGCCAGCACATTGAGCCATAGAACGAAAAGAGCTCCTCTTCTTCCTCCTCCTCCTTCACTGGTCACACACGAGCCATACTGTTCAACTTGTCTCTCTGCTGTGTTTTGGTCAACATCTGGAAGGTCTCTGAAGATGAGGATGACCAGAATATTGCGTCTGTTTTAGAATCAGACGTACTTAATGCTGCCGGACTATAGATTATAGAATAATTAAATTATATGATGTGAAACTGTAACTTCACACACAAACATCCAGGACAAAAATGGAAAAGAAAAGAAATATAAAATAATTATTTACAATATATAATTTACAAATATCCAGGTGAAAAATGAATAATTGTGATGGGAATGAAGATCTAAAACAAAGGTGCAGGCTGAACATAAATAAGTCAGATGACACCACTGCTGTCTTTAAATGAGACAAAGCTTTTTTTAACACCCCCTACATCATACTACACATACTAGGTAGTACACCATATGCGGTTTGTACTGTGTACTACGGTTGCATGCGAGCTTACATGTTAATTTTGTAGCAATTGTAGCAGTATGGTGGTGGTGCTGGTGGTCAAAAAAAAAAGAAAACATTAAGCTGAAAAGATGTCAGACACGTTGAGATCTCCATCAGGTTAAACATGTGGGACGAGCAAATCATTACTGGGGATGGTTTTCTTTCCAGTTTGACAGACTTTTCCATCTGTACCTCGTAGCCCTACCCCAGTCCCCATCATCAGCAGCGACAACCACACCTCCCCAACCATTGTTGTCCCGGTGACGGCCAGTAACGAGCTGAAGCCCTGTGCCTCCCCCTTCAAGATGAAACCTGCTGCAGGACTGCAAGAAAGGTGAGAACTGGGATCTGGTCTCAGATGTAGTTGTCAAAAACTTTGAAGTCAGAACCAATTTAACTGGATGCTGATGGTGAGACAGCAGAGACCAGGCTGCTGGAAACCATGGAGCATGCTCAGGTTTCCCAAACTCATTTCAGGATTGAAGATTTTCTCCTTATACTTGAGAAGTTGCCCAGAAGGCCTTAAATCAACCAAAGCTGAGCTTCCTCCAGCTGCAGCCTCCCTGAAGCAGGGCATGAACTGCTGCTGTAGCCTGAAGGACTTTCAGAAGAGGGTTTTAATCTTCAGTGTGAAGTAGTAGAAAGGACTGAGGTGGACTTCTTTCGGTGTTCCCTTCACATTGTTCATGTGGAAATGTTCTAACTTTCACTATTAAACACAGCTCTGAGTTCTACTGTTGCTTTCTTCGATTTCCACCAAACGTTTAAATGATCACTGATCACCATCATCCAGGATGTTTTTCTGACCACATTTCTTCCCGGAAGTCGATGGTTCTTACCATCCTCCTTATGCTAGAGTGCGCAATGCATTGTGGGTTGAATAAGTTAAGGGAGATGTCGGCAGTGATTGTTGCAGGACCTGACAACCTGAGTTCAAGTTCAAGCTCTTAATTTGCAAATATGCTGTGTTAACATTTTCAGAAAAACGCGCTCAGTGAGCGAGTTGTTTTGAGCTCATTTGTGCGCCTCGCTGCAGACCACTGTTTTTGTGAAGAATTTTTCCACATGATCATAAAGTCTGAGCCCACTGGCCTCTTATCTGTCTCCTCATTTGTCATAGGCGGAGGTTTGAAGACAGAAAAAATCAGGAGGTATATCTGAGGAGTTATAGTCCTTCAGTCATGTAGGTTCCTGTTTCATAAGCTGTGTCCATAGCAGAGCTGATTCTGTCCTCAGGCTGTTATTATGAGGGGAGGCGTCTGATTGGACACACTTCCTCTGTGGTGTTTCTCCTTGCTGTCACATTAACCCTGACATTCCTGAGGCCGTCCTTAACTTCCCGCTCAAAGCTTCAGGTTAAAAAACTTTTATTTAAGCTGTAACTCTAAGTTTAAGTGAGTTCAATGTCACTGCTCACTCTCAACATCTTGTACAGGTTTCAGAGACGCCACAATGTCAGTATCGGTCTAATATCAGGTTACATTATTATAATACAGACTGAATAAATATGTTTTTTTCATTGAACTTTGGCATTTTTAAGTCTAGAAATCTAGTCAACTTTTAGGTATTATGTTTTGGCCCATAAATTAATTTTTTAATTTATGGGCCATTAATTAATCCCTTTCAATTTTGACTGGATTCACCATTAAGGCACCACAACTGAACTTTGGCAGATTTTACCAAGACAACGGCTAATCCAGCATCGTTTTCATCCCGTCTCTTCTGAGATCTCTCCTGATGACGGCTAAAGAAGACTTCATCTTTTATGATTTTAAGTTTTAAATAAATTGAATATAAAGAAACCTGTAAAACATTTTATTTTGAATGTTTCATCTTACGTGAGCCTGACAGCTAAACGTGAAGCTGAGCTACAAAGTGAGACATGTTGAGAGATGTTGTATTTCCAGCTCTAACAGCTCTTTAAAACTTGGCAGAGCTTCATTTCCTAGTTTCCATGTTAAGTACTTTCATGACTGAAAAGCAAACATCTTTATCTGCCTCAGCTCAGCTCATCCTTTATTTGCTGCTCACTTCTTTTCCGCTGCCGCATCCGTTACCTCCACCGTTAGACGCCATTTTGTTCTGGCTGCACGAGTCAGACAAGCACAGAGCTGACAACACGGTAGTTTCTTCAGGAATGGAAAGAAAAGAAGATTTCAGGCTCAAGAGTGAGAACAGGATGTTTTTCTGTGTGTGTCATCCATTCTGGAAGCCAGCCAACCAGCAATCAGACAAATTGGAAGTAACAGCATCCTGGAGAGGAAACGGGCCAACACGTAGCCAGGCGAAGAGTCCACCCCCAGATGAATGAAGACCCACCTTGTTGTCTCCAGCTCCTGCTCCTTTCATCTGACTCCTTTATGTTATAGAGAATGTTTTTTTCTTTAAAATCGGTTCTACATTTCAGCTTCTGAAACTGGATATTTCAGATGAATGATTCAGGGCCATCAGTGAGGGAATCCCTTCACCTCTAGTAATTTTATTGGGATTCTTGTACCTCACTGAGACATCTCACTTTTAGAAAAGTTCAAATGTAAAGAGTTTGGGCAAACTTTTTTTCTCTCAGCAGGCAGAAAATGAAATGACCTCCAAAAGGAGTGAAGTTAAAGATTTCCTTTATATCTACCACCCGCTCTTGGTCCACTAATGTAACCAGATCTTCTAGTTCTGTGAGACTCCTCTGCCATCTGGCCTCCACTGCTTGTTTTCTGTCTATGCACAGATTTTAAATGATATCTTAGTCAGAGGACTGACCGTCGTGGTTAAACCTTCAGCTTCTGCCTCTGAGCTCCTCCACTGTGGGTTTTAAGGTGTGTTTAGGCTCTGAAATGCTCATCATGTCATTGGCTTAGTGTTAATTTTATCAGCCATTTTTAAATTTAGTCTCAGTTTTATTCCAGTTTCAATCGCGCTTATAAGTTTTTTATCACATTTAGTCAACCTCATCCTATTTTGATTTAGTCAAGTTTTAGTTGACTATAAGTCGAGCATTTTAGTCTTTATTTTAGTCCAAGAAAACAGAATTTTATTTGTCTGGTTTTAGATAACAAAAACTGTCAGCATTTCAGTCTAGTTTTAGTTTTTTACCCATTTACTTTTTTTGTCAGCAGATAATATTGAACATTGTTAGTTATTAGTAGAACATTGTTAAATGAAGTTTAACAATAATAAACTACATTTAACAATACATTTAAAACTAATACTTAAAACATAACTATCCTATATTATGCAGAAATAATTGCAGAGATTTTTATGTTTACATGCATTTATTTATATGAATATTGATGCAAATTCAAATCAAATGTCCTTGTGATGGCAACCTGAAGACAAACAGAACAGCATTTTGTCTCAGTAAATAAATACATTGGGATGTATGGGAAGGGGTCTTCGCAGGACTCCACATTGAAAAGAGTAAACTGTTTATTCACGTCAGTCTCCAAAGTCTCCTACCAGAAAAAGCCGCTCGATTTGTCGCTAGTCGCTTTTGTGAAAAAAAAGTTGCTAGAGGGGTCTGAAAACTCGCTAAATATAGCGGCAAAGTCACTAAGTTGGCAACACTGAGGGGGCGTGTCAGTGTGTCCGTGGCGGAAGGACAGAGGAGAGAGGATTTGACACAATCATATAATATAATTTTCGTTCCGTCTTTTTTCATGAACTGAAATGTCCATAGATTTTAGCCCAGTTTTTATTTAGTGAACTACATTTTCGTCTTGTCTTTATTGGTCCACGAACATGCATTCTGATTTAGTCCCAGCTTTTGTTTTTAACGGGAATTTTAGTCTCATTTTCGTTTAGTTTTCGTTAACAAAATTAACACTACATTGGCTGCAACACAACCTCAAACCATGATTGCTCCAACTCCGTGCTTCACACTTGGACAGGTTCTTTTTTAACCTTTCTTTAGCTTTACCCTCTTTGCTCTACAGGGCTTCTGGCTTATTTAGATGTTCTTTAGCAAACAGATGCTGAATTATATCCTCCTCATGCTCCTCATGAGTCAGAGTATTATTAAAGCTTTTAAATTAATATATTCTGTCCTATCCTGACAATGACTGTGAACAAACCATAGTTCTAACAGGCTAATTGATATAGAAGGCCTATGTCTCATCTGACAGATGAAAACTCCTGGGGTTCTCATACTTTTGCAGATTTCTGCTTTCTTTTTTTTCACTAAACAAAACATGTTGACTTTACTTAAAATAAAACAGAACTTAATGACTTTTGCAGCTCATTTTATGTTGAACTGTTCTCAGGGTGTCCAAACCTTTGCATACCAGTGTTAATGAGAACAGCCTGGATTATCGTTATCGTCTTTTGAACGTAGAACCAGACAACAGTTCTTTTCCTAAAGCAGCTGAAACGTGGACTCGTGTGTCTTTCTGTCCATCTGAGATGAGCTGGTGTCCAGGAAACTCGGCAGAGTTCATATGTCTCAAAATGTCATGATGGAAGGTCCCGACTATCCAACAGTAGTTTCCATCCTTCCGTTTTCCACTCTGAGGTTTCTCCAGACTCCATGACTCTCCCCAACATTCTGCTCTGTAGATGGTGAAAGGTCCAAGCTCCACAGTGGTGAGCTATGAGCAATCCGTATTAGAAAGATTTAAGAATTTGAAATGGAGAATTATAGGAGTATTTTCCTGTCTTTAATCAAGAGCAAAATTGTTTTTTACATGCGCACCGTGAAAATGAGGACTATGTTCTCAATTAATCTCGTATTCTGTTGGCTGGAGGAGGTTTGACAGACAGCTCTTTTAGCAACCCAAGAGAGAGGAAAAAATATCCAAGAGCAGGGTTTTTAGAGCAGAGAAAGTGTCTGAGTGTGAGAGAAAGAGATCAAGTCTGAGCGCAGAGTTTTGAAAGGAAAAACAATATATTTGAAAGCAAGAGGGACTTTCTGAGTGTGAGATCAGAGTTTTGATGATATTTGAGCATGAAAACCAGAAATCTTGCTCTCAAAGCAAACAATTATGCTCTTGATTAATGAAAGGAAAATACCCCCATAGAGAATCTTTCAGACTTTCAGAATAGAGGTTCAGTTTAATTTTAACATTTAAATGTATGCTTAGAAAACATGCAAGCTTTTCTGGAGGTGGTTTACCCTTTGTTTACGGGGTACACCAGTGTTACATGCACTGTTATTTGAGTGAAAGAGTCTTAAATGATTAACCCGAATAATTTAAAAGTAACCGGAAGACAGTAAAGGATAGTCTGAGCTGGTTAATAAGGTCTAACGGTCTAGAGAAACAGACAGACAGACAGACAGACAGACAACTTTATTTATCCCCGAAGGGAAATTGCATTGTTACAGTAGTCCAGTGTCATAAGTGGCATAAACTAGGAATAAAAAAAAACATTTGTCTTTGACTAGATAATCAAATAATTACTTAACACATTTCAGTGCATAAAGCATTCTCTCTTCTTTGAGGTGATGACACTGTTTTCTCATTAAATCTGCTGCTTTTATTCTTTCTTTAGACCTTGCAGACCTCAGATGATGATTTCCTGAATCTCAACCCGGTGGATAAGCGGTAATAAAACCCAGGAAGGAAAAGGAACTTTCCACCTCTAATAGAATCTTTCTTTTCTCTCTCCTATCCTTCCTCTGCAGACGAGGCTCCAACGTGTCCCTGGTGCTGGACATGTCGGCCCTTGGCTCGGTTGAGCCCCTTAACATTGCCGTGGTAACCCCTAGAGAGGCAGCAGCAAGGGAGTACCTGCTGTCTGCCGGGCGGCCAATGACACGTCAGCAGCTTCGCGACATCATCAACAACATGCACAAGCTGCATGCCGAGTTCGCTGTAAGTCCTGATTCTAACAGGTGTGTTGATGTGAAGATGAGGAGGTGGAATCCTGACATCCCTGCCAGAGCTCAACCTGCGCAGGGTTTACTGCACAGCCATCTTCTACACCCAGTTCATCCAGTTCAGGGTCAGAAAATATGTGATCTATTTATTGTCCTAGAGATTCCTGTTTAAGCAAAACATCTCACCTGACACCAAACCAAGTGACCTGCCTCATGTTTTCACCTGGGAACGAAATATACAACTAAAACCTGCCTTTCCTCCCATTTCAGGAAATACCAATGAATTTTATTGATCCCAAGGAGCTGGATATTCCAAACCACGGGACCAAGAACAGATACAAGACCATCCTGCCCAGTGAGTATTCGGTGTTGCTCGGAAGGAGCAACACTTCCAAAACAGCCTTCATTTCCTGTTGAATCAGGAAGTTATTTTATTATGTCGGTGGGACTGGGTGTCAAAGGCCAACAACCCCAAGGACGGTGAACATTACGCCTCCCTCTTCCCCACCAGCACATTCAAACAATGCTTTTTTCCTCCGAGCACAGAGTGTTCTCGCAGTCCGCCCGACACTTGGCCTCATTAACACATTATGTAACACACACAAACGCACACACAATGATGGTTTTTGGATTGTGTGCTTGTGTTTTGGAAGGAGGCGGGGTTATCAATACAGTGCTGTTCCTTCCTTCCGGCTAATCAGGAGAAAGGAATGTTCATGTAGAGCTGCTGTCAATCAAACTCCTTCCTGTGTTACAGTTTTTGTTTTTCAAAGCGTCCATTGTGGCGCTGCGGATCGTGGTCGGTCTGAGCTGAGGTGCAACGAACCTACAGACCACAACAAGCTCCAGACTTTCTCATACACCTGATTTGGTCTGTTTGACTCTGAGTACATCATGGATGCAGACTTGCAGTTAAATCACATCTACCTAAAACAGATTCAAGAACAAGACATAATCACAGAGCTTAAATTTATTCCTCCTTAAGAGATATCACCTTTATTGATTTAATTGGTATGATTATTGTCAGAAAAATAATCAGATTACTCTGTTTGAAAATAATTTTCCAGCACTAGAAATGTGTAAATTACATGAACATTCCTTATAGGTTCTATCTGTTGATGCCAACATAACAAGATAACATAGAAAGTAAAGTAACCAGGAATCTGCTCTGCTGTGTGCCGAATAAATAAATCCTACACATTCATCAGTTCATCATCATTTGTCATTTACCACTTACTGAACGCTTCCATCTGCTGGTTATCCTGCAGGAGGTGAAAAATGGTGGATGGATTTCCTGTGTCAGGTCATGATTTACAGGCTGCTGAGATGTCCTCCACAATTACACCTTGGTCATTAAAGAAATCCAACAAGGATGAATAAATCTGTTTGTTTGGAGGGAATAACTGTTCCTCTGCTGTATCTCCCACTCTAAGCAACCAGAGCAACAGACGTTGTCTAGCCCTGTTTTTGTTCCATGCACGAATTGCACTGATCTGCTGATGTGGTTCAGACATAATCCTTCATGGAAATGATGATGATGAGGCATCTTTATGATTGATTCATTGTGGGGTTAAATACTGTGTTTAATTCTGAAGTAACACGTCACCCTTCTTCTCGTCTCCTTGATGTGTCGTAGACCCTCATTCCAGAGTCATCCTGAAGTTGAAGGGCTGCAACGACCTGCTGAGCACCTACATCAATGCTAACTACATTCGCGTGAGTGGACAAGAATACTTCATTTTCATCCCACATGACTAATTATTTTTTGTGTACTATACTTGTTAAAAGAGGATTACGCTAGTGGGCACTTTAGAGAAAAGATAGAGTTGCTGAATATATGGGCCAACCTCCTTGGATGTGGGTCCACGCTACCGTAGCCCAACTATCTGGACGTGGGTCCACGGGACTGTAACCAACCTCCATGGATGTGGGTCCATGGGACCGTAGCCAAACGTTTTGGACGTGGGTCCACGGGACCGTAGCCAAACTTTTTGGACGTGGGCTCACGGGAATGTAGCCAAACTTTCTGGATGTGGGTCCATGGGACCGTAGCTAACATCAGAATCACAATAATTTATTTCGCCAAGTCTGTATGCACAAACAAGGAATTTGGCTCTGGTGAATTAGGGTTAGACATCAGGGTCAGATCACACCATCCGTCTCTGTTTGATCCAAAGTGGACTTAATGGGAGACGACCTAGGAGGACACCACTGTTGAAAGAACATCATAACAAAGCCAGACTAGGATGTACCACCATGCATACTGACAAGCCACAAAGCTTCTGAGAGAACGTCCTCTGGACAGATGAGACAAAACTGGAGTCTTTTTGGGCTCGATAAAGGATCTGATTTTGTTCTGTCTGCTTGGTAGTTGTACACCTGGCCTGGGAAAGTCCTGGGTGGTATATATATTGTTGATGGAATCCCTGTAGTGTAATGCCCAGGATGAGCTCCTGGGTCTTTTTTTTTTATATTTTTATGCTTTTGTTTTATTTGAATTGTTGCATAACTACAAGTGGTCAGCACTAGTGTGACATTGTGTCTTATTTTTGCTCTTCATGTTTGTGCTGTTCACAGAGCTCCATGATGACCTTTAGTCCATTTGATCATGGCATTTGTTTTGCTGAACGTTCTCTAAACTTGAGAGAATAACAAATATTCAGCACGCTTGGTAATCACTGCTCTGGAATGTCGGCAGCCTTTTCTTTGTTCTGCTGGTTTCCTCATGGACTCTGAGTGAAAGTGTAGTCCTGCAGAGGTCTGCAGTGTTGCTCTGACTCTCACAATAGAACACTTTCCTGCCAGGAAGCTGTGCTAAAACGCTTTATACCGTCAGACCACATCAGAGGACTGACTTTTTGTCCAGAGAAAGTACACTTCTACGTGAAACATGGAGCAAATGATCAAAACTGATAAACGTATTTGACAATATAAGAGATGTTGTTGCTTCTGTGCCAGGATTACCGTGGAGACAGCAAGGCATTCATCGCCACTCAGGGTCCCATGGTGAACACCGTGAATGACTTCTGGCAGATGGCCTGGCAGGAGGAGACGCCTGTCATCGTCATGATCACCAAACTGAAGGAGAAGAATGAGGTAATGGTTTTCTGAAGCAGGAAACTACAACCACAAATCAGGAAGTTAGTACAGTGCAGAAAATGCAGATGTTTTATCTTCTCATCAGCTTCAGTTCATGAACTGAATGTTAGTTCAGTAAATCTTTTCCATTCCCTCTCACAGCGCTGAAGAGATGTATCAGCATTAAAGATCCATCAATTAATCAGACTGAATATATTTATAAACCACTTTTGTGGTTCTTCATCATCATGTTAAAAACTGTTAAAAACATTCCTGGAAAAGATGAAGGCAGCAGAACCCAGACCTGACCCCATACTATCATTCAACCCTGATCCAGAACCCCAGGAGGAACTACAGCAGTCTGGACTGTAAAACCTTAGGTTACTCACGTAACCCCGGATCTCAAAGTAGCATGAGTAAGATGTCTCACTATGGTATACGCCCCCCTGCGTGTTCCTCACGCCAATCCTGGTTAGCTGGTGAACGTGACGCTCACATCACCCTACCTTTAAGTAGCCTGCGCTATGATGCAGCGTCATTCAAGATAAGCATCTTTTCTTGCTTCGCCCTGCAAGAAGAACTGTCTGGTGAGACATCTCACTCATGTTACTCTAAGAACCGGGGTTACGTGAGTAACCTAAAGTTCTCATTCATAGCATTTGTTTCGATGTCTCACTATGGACTATGGAGACTCCCGAAATGCCAGACAGCTTATCTCAGGTGAACACCAGCACTCTAGGAGAGGAACTCTGCTCATCTGTGCTGCTCAGCACAGAGTGGGCCACACTGGAGGCAGTGACGTTCAGTTTGTAAAATCGAACAAAGGTGAGACCAACACGCAGCTGCACAAAGATCCTGCATGGAGACTCCTCTAAAGAGGGCCCAGGGGGGGCAGCCAATCATCGAGTCAAGTGCGCATGCAAGCCCGCAAGTGCCTGCAGACCCCAAATCCTTTAGGCCGCCGCAATAGCGTCCTCAATCCAGTGGGAAAGCCGTTGCTTAGTGATCGGCCTGCCTAAACAGTGCCTAGCCCAGGAGACAAAGAGCTGGTCGCTCTTCTGGAGCCCCTTTGTCCTGTCTATATAGGCTCATAGAGCGCAGACAGGACACAGTTTATGAAGCTACTGCTCCTGGGGTAAAGAGAAAGGCAGCGGAGAGAGATTGACAAAAGGACGATAGGCGAGCATGAACCCATCACCTTGGGCACTAACGCCGGGTTAGGCTTTAGTGCCACCCTCGCATCTCCCAGAGCAACTGAGTGCACGGAGGATGCACTAAGAGGGCATGTATATCACTGACAAGCTTCACAGAAGCCAAAGCCAACAGCAACACTGTCTTCAAAGACAAGTGTTTGAGGTCAGCATCTTCTAGTGGTTCAAAAGGGGGGCCAGATAGACCCTCCAACACCACCACTAAGTCCCACGAGGGCACCAGGGGCCTGGAAACAGGGAGAAGCCTGGGTGCCCCCCTCATGAAACAGCAGACCAGCAGATCCTGGCAAGACGATTTTCCCTCAAAGCCAACATGGCACGCAGAAATAGCCCCCCAAGGACACGTTAACAGTAGAAAAGACCCTGCGTTTGTCAATTAGCTCCTGCAGGAATGAGAAAATCACAGCCACCGAGCACTGAAAAGAGGTGTGCCCCCTTGTATGCTACCACTCCTCAAACACCCTCCACTTACAGTCATAAAGAGACCTAGTGGAGGATGCCCTCGCACTCTGAATAGTGTTAATCACACTTTGAGGAAGCCCCTTGTGTTCAAATTAAACCACTCATGGGCCAGGCCCATAGTGCCATGCGTTCGGGCTGTGGATGGAACACTGTTCCCCTGCCTGTGACAAGATATCCCGGCGAAGCGGAAGCTGCCATGGCTGTCCGCACAGAAGCTAATATATCTCCCCCAGCCAATGCATAGCAGGCTAGTACGGAGCAATCAGAATCAGTCTGTGCGAGAGCAGATCCGCCCCCTGGTTTAGAGAACCTGGGACACGCGTCGCCCTCAGAGATAGGAAACGCTTGCTGCTCCAAATAATCAGCCTGCGTGCCAGTGTGTGTAACCGGCGGGAGCGCAGTCCCCCTTGGCGGTTGATGTAAGCCACCGTCGTCGTGTTTGTTGTCACCAAAACGTGATGACCACTGAGATAAGGGAAAAGCGTTTCAGTGAGAAAACCACCACTACAAGCTCCAGGTTATTTATGTGAGATTGCTGGAGTCTCCGGCTCCAAACACCTCTCACACACCGGCCCACGTGAATCCTGCCCCAGCCTAATAGGCTGGTGTCGATCGTGACCTCTTTCCGCAATAGGACGGTGCTTATAATCACCCCTGTGACAGAAAAAACCGACGTAGCCAGCAGCAGAGCGCCATTAGGCACTCTGCCGTAATGGTAACCCGCAATGGCGCCATGTCCTGTTGATAGTCGAACTACTGGAATAGCTGATGCCATCAACCCCAGTAACCGCAAGGGAAAGGGAGAGTTTTGTTCAGATGTAAATGGGTGAGACAAGCCCTGAAGGTGCAATAACACTGCATCTAGAGCTAACCCCAGAAACACAGTTCTTTGCACTGGAGACCACATGCTCTTCCTGGCATTTATGATAAATCCCAGATGGACAAGGTGATATATGAGCTCGCTCATTTGTGACACTGCCTCCTGCTTGGACCGTGTCAAAAGGAGCCAGTCGTCCAAATAAGTAGCCAGATGGAAACCCCGTCGTCTTAGCGGAGCTATCGCTCCCTCGGTCCACTGCACAAACACTCTCGGGCTCAGAGACAGACCAAAAGGGAGCACGGTGTACTCGTAAGGCAAACCTCAGATATTTCCTGTGTGGGGGATAAACTGGAATGTGAAAACATGCATCTAGCAGCTGACAAAGGCAAACGAGTTGTCCATAAGCAGCAGAGATGCATGGGTGAGCATCCGGAACTTGTATTTTCTGAGGTATTTGTTTAGAGCCCGTAGATCCAGGATAGGGCGAATCCCAGTCCCTCCCCATTTGGGGACCTGGAAATACCTGAAATATAACCCGCTCTGGCTCTGGTCGGGGGGCACTATGCGTATCGCACTTTTGTTTAGCAGTGAGAAAATTTCCTCCAGCAAAACGTGAGCGGATTTTCCTCGGGCCTGTAAATAGATTATTCCTACAGAAGCGAGGGGGAATTGTGGCAAACTGGAGTCTGTATTCCTGTGAAAATGTTCTCTGGACCCAAGTTGAAGGCAGGAGCACAGCCCACTGCTCTTTCCTCAGGGACAGCAGGCTGACAGACTCGACTGTGAGTGCTGCAGCCCCTGCCTCTGAAACTGATGTTAGGGAGCCATCTGGCCGCAGAGCAGGGTTGTGACAGGTTGTCAAAACCGCGCATTTGCGGCGTGTCGGTGACACGGCAGCACTGACGTCTTACCTCTCACGAAAAAGGTTTGGCTATTGCGGGAGGTTCCACCATCCCCTTTATTGGTTTTATGTTAAATTTTCTGTGCCTTCAACCTCAAGTTTTATTTTTATTCTTGAACATGAGTGTTTGCTTTTGCGACCAACATCTGTGTCCGCCATCCCAGCAACAGAGTCCGCAATCCCTCTGGTTGGGGAAGAAACCAAACGTGGAAGCATACACAGAACCGGCGAGGCTGGTGAACAGGGAACATCCAGCTGTTCCGTTGCTGGAATAGCAGGATCGTCAGACTGCCCTCTTTTTCTTCCTGCTGAATGGTGGCCTACACAGGTTGTCCTGGCGGGGCTGCTGTTGGTATCTGCGCTTTTCTGGGCCAGCCAGACCTGACCTCCTCTCTTAGAAGAGCAGTGGGGCAGGGGCTGGGGCTTTTGCTGTCTGGGAAACATCAGCTGTAGAGTATGGAAGCGATTCTGTACCTTATTTCAATTTAAAATGGATTAACAGAAATGCTTTTTCATTTTCAGAATATAGTTGCATTTTTAACTCATAAATAAAATGAATAATAAATAATATAAACTGCATTTTCATGTCCTTTACGCTTTCTTTTTAGTTGTGTCATAAAAATAGCAGTTTTGATGATCTATTATTAATTTTAAGTCAATCTTAAGTCAAATAATGCAGCTATATTCTGAAAATGAAAAAGCATTTCTGTTAATCCATTTCAAATTAAAATAAGATATAGAATCGCTTCCATAGTAGAGGAGGCCATGAATCAGACTGAGCTTCATCCTCTTTCTTCCTGGCGTCACACTACTGCTGCATCAAAGTCAATGCGGTGCCAAAAATGCCGTCTGGAATGATTGGCATGTCCAGAACCTACTCATTCTCTCTTTCTGATAGGTTTGTCAGGTTGAGCCATCTGGCCCGTTCCTGTAACACCATTATCCCCATAGATTTTCCCGTGGCCTGGACTGCACATCGCTGCAAGCAGAGGTAGATGTCCGTTATCACGCTAATCTCTTCCCACACAACCGGCTCGGGCTTCGTCGCCATATCTTCGCAGAGCTCTGCTTGATAGACGAAGAGCATGGAGGTGGCGTTGAGCGCCCTGACAGCTAAAGCTGCGTCCTTGTATGCTGTTAGTCTAGTCGGTCATGGCAGACTGCAGACGGTCAGCTTTTGATGGCAGAGTGGGGCTCCTGGAAGACGCAGTTGACAGTAGCAGATGCAGGTGGGCTACAACTAGTGGTTCCATTGGAGGATTCTTTCCATTGGAGGGGTGGTCCTTCCATGAGACCGAAAACCTCATCCAGTAGCTCCGGGAAAACAGGGAGTAGCTGTTTTGCTGCTCATGAGGAACATGCAGTGGGATGTATCCCATAGTGAGACATCAAAACAAATGCTATGAATGAGAACTATTTTAATTGCAATTTTCCACTATAAGACCCTCGCTATAAGACCCTCACTAAAACCGAATAAATGAGTGGTGTGGGTAGCCTCATGAAGGCAGTAGTTAGAGCGCATCGCTCTGGCCACAGAGGGAGAAATATGGGTGACAACCTGGAGATCCTCTGTCCCTCTTTGATCCTATAAGTCTCAATCTTTTATGAATGGTGTTTTTGGACCACATCATGGACCAATCAATGCATTTTAACCTTATTTCCAGCCCTTATTGTCCCTGTCCCATATTTTTTAATGTGTTGTGAGGCTATTAACAAATGAAGTTAAGACAGAAGATGAAATAACTTAATAAATTAATAAAAATGTTTAACTTTTAACGCTGTTGGAACTTTGTCTGATTTGGGGTTGAAACGGAGAAGAATGAAAAGAGCTGTTATAGAGTTGTGATAAGTCAGTAAATAAATGACACCAGAAGCTGCTTTGAACACAGGAAGTCTTTCTCATGGTTTATGTGGTCTGTGATGTGCTGAACTTGCTGTCTGTCTATGCAGAAGTGTGTCCTGTATTGGCCGGAGAAGAGGGGGATCTATGGGAAGGTTGAGGTGTTGGTCAACAGCATCAGAGAGTGTGAACACTACACCACCCGCAGTCTCACACTCAAGGTACACACTCCTTTCTGCTCCACCACTGAGGTATTATTAATCATGTGAGTCCAGAGTCTGGGACTAATGTCTCCTGTGCATGCAGTGTGGGAATCAAACCCGTACGCTGCAGCATTACTGGTACACATCGTGGCCTGACCACAAAACCCCCGACTCTGCACTGCCGCTGTTGCAGCTGATGGCCGACGTTGAGACGGACAGACGTGCTGCTGCGGTTGGACCAGTTATAGTCCACTGCAGGTAATGGTGGACAGGCTGACTGTTATATGTCTGAAATGACTCCATTACCCACGTATCTTTGCTTGCAGTGCTGGGATTGGCCGGACGGGGTGTTTCATCGCTACAACGATAGGCTGCCGGCAGCTGCAAGTGGAGGGTGTGGTGGATGTCCTGAGCATCATCTGCCAGCTCCGAGCTGACAGGTATATATCTGCAGATTAAAGGGGTAATTTTTATGTAAAACCTCCAGTTAGGAACCTCGGCCTGGTCACTGGATGCTCATGTTAAATCTCTGCTGAGTCCCAGTGTGTCTGGCTCTAAGCTGCTTTTATTTCATCACATCTAGTTTTGAGTAAAAATACCTGGTTCCTCTGCAAGTTGAACGCTGCTTGTGATGCCTTTAGGTCAAAGACTGTAGTCAGCTCATATTGTAAATAATTTACATAAAAAGGAGTTCGTAGTTAATAATTAGTAAATGTAATTTCATGCTAAAAACAGTTAAAATGTTTGGGGTTTTGAAATCTTATCCGTGTGAGACATCTGAATCACAATGATCTTTGTCATATTGTACGCGTAACTACGCGAGCGAGTGAGCGCTTTTACCATTGAACAATCTTTGGAACAGTTTTTTCTCAGTAATGTTGTGAAGTGCTTTGGCAGAAACAAGTGAGGAAACGGCTCATAAATACGCTAAATGTACCCTTACACACTCGTGCCTTGGGAAACCTTTGTCTTTGTGAGGATAAATGTGTTCAGAAAACACCTGTATATGTGTTTGAGGTATTTTGGTTGTTTAAAACATGCCAGTGCAATGCACGCAATTGTTTAAGCTAGGCTAACCAACTTAAGTATGATATTAAGAAGTGTCTTTCAGAAGTGTGATTTGTTTTACCCTTACTGTATGTTTTAGTTACAAAACCCACAAGCAATATAAACGTACATAAAAGATCTTCAATGAGATCAAGAAAAGCAAGCCTTGTGTGAAGAGCTTTTTTTTTTTACTTTTTTTGCTTTGTTAACTGGCTGTCTAGCTTCACATAGCCACGTGTTGTGAGGACAGCACACTGCTGCATCATCAAAGTATCCTCATGTCGTCCCGTTGTTACCTCAGCTCCTGTCCACTTTTAACATATAGAGCTTTACATGGTCAAGCAGAAAAGTTCTTCAACCATACGTCCCCTGTAGGTCTCAGAGGTCAAGTGATCAGGGTCAGCTGGTTTTGCAGCAAACTAATAGTTACAGAGCCTTTGCTGCAGGTTTTACATGAGTCCTGCAAGTTTTTAGAGGAGTCCTGCAAGTTTTAGATGGACCCTACAGGTTTTAGACAAGCTCTGCTGGATTTAGACAGACCTTGTTGGATTTAGCTGAGTCCTGCAGGTTTTAGATGAGTTCTGAACTTTTTAGACGAGTCCTATACGTTTTAGACGAGTCCTGCGGGTTTTAGATGGGCCCTGCGGGATTTAGACGGATCCTGCGGGATTTAGATGAGTCCTGGAGGTTTTAGACGATTTCCGCAGGATTTCGACAAGTCCTGCAGGTTTGAGACGAGTTCTGCAGGATTTAGACAAGTTCTGCAGGTTTGAGACAAGTCTTGAAGGTTTGAGACAAGTCCTACAGGTTTTAGACGAGTTCTGTCCTTAATAGAACCTGGCTCATTAACTTCTTGTGCAGAACTGTTAAAGAACCATTTAATTTGAAGCAGATGTTTGAGAAACTTAAACCAGCAGGACAGGTTCAGGAGGTCTGGAAATGGGGATTCCTCATCCTTTGTGTTGGTGTTTTTGTCCTGTTGTACATGAAGGTTGTCTTTCTCTGTCTTTGTTTACATTTTTAGTCATTTTACACCTTTTAGTTGAATCGATGGTGTTTTCTTTTGAATTCTGGTCACAATTAAATTTACAGGAATTATTTTTCAAGTGACTCTTGTAAATGAAACTGGATTCCGTTAAATTATAAACATGTTGGTGAAAGTGAGATAAATAAAAGTCTCACTGAGATGAAATATTGGTGTTTTTAAATGAAGAGTTCATCATGTGTGGATGTTGTGTCTTCTTCTAACATCATTCATCCAAATCAAACAGGATCACAACTCTTTCCCATGAATATTGAACTCACACTCCATTCCTGCGAATTATTCTCAGATTGACATCACAGCGAGAATATATGCCCAGTCCAACCCGACCTTATTCACCATCATATACCAGTACTCATCACCAATAGGCATTACAAACACCCTAAGTCACATATCTCTATCATTCGATGTCTCCGTCCCATTCCCATAGCCCCTACAATTTCCAGATCTGTTACTCAACAA